>JAYEVE010000815.1:0-93813 GCA_036346375.1 Guadua angustifolia | reverse complement strand
TACCCGAGGTCCTGACTACCAGCGTTCTAGATCCGACGCCCCGCACTGTGATGCGGCCGCCATTGCAAGGAGCTTCACCGCCTCTCGACCGGCGAAGTTCCACTTTTGAGGCTCCAACGGCTGGCACTTCCAGGCCAACTCAGTTGCATTAGACATACGTCTATTGCGCGCCATGCCTTCCGGCTGGACCTGGCCGAAGGCGATATATGGAGGCCAATCCGCCTCAAGGCGAAGTAGTAGCTTTCACTACTCGCCGCTTGAGCCGCAGCAGAGGTAGAAATAGGGAAAAGAGGAAGATTCGACATCACCCCCATGAACATTTCATAGAGGTATGCGAAGATGGAAAGGGTGACGATGGAGTTGGGGGTGAGATGAAGGTGGTGGATCTCGTAAAAATGGAGGACAGTAAGGAAGAAGTCGGAAAATGGTAGGACCAGACCCGCCATCATCGCCTAGGTGTGGATAAGGATCTCATCGAAGAGGCATCAGGCGTGGGGGTCCCCGCCTCAAACCGAAGGTGCTTCCGCGCGATGCGGAGAGCTCGCCATCAGATAGCATCGGTGATGGAAGCAGAACGGATGTGCCATGGAGCAAAGAAGTGCTAGAAGATTTCAAGCAAAGAAGACGAAGGAGCGAAAGATGAAGTGCGCAAGAAAGCAAAAGGCGTAAATCGCTTGATACAGATGTATCTATATATGTACCACCCGCTACGACGGTTCGCTGAAGAGACAAGATCGCGCCGACGTGTTGTGAGCCCTCCGCGACAAAGCGGCGCAGTTCACGGGGCGGCCGGCGTATAAGCAGCCGCCGGCCAGTGCCGGTCCTTGCCGGTGAGCAGTGGGAGACGCCTTACTGCTTAGCGCTAGCCCACGTGGCGGCCGGCAGGGTGGGTGAGCACGCCCGCCCGCCGTGCCGGCCCACGTATGCTCGGGCGAGCAGGGCGAGACACTCGCCGCCGGTGCCACCACGCGTGGCTCGGCAGCGGGTGGGCGAGCACGCCCGCCCGAAAGGCCGTCCACGGCATTCAGCAGCAGGGCGAACGCCCGCCGCCGCCAACCCACGCGCTCGGCTGGTGGCGAGGCACGCCTACCACCAGCCGGTCCACGTGGCGCGGGCGAAGTGGGCGAGGACGCTGCCGCTGGGCCAGCCCACGGGGCGTTCGGCAGCGGTGGGCGAAAGCACGCCCCTGCTGGTGCCGTCCACATGGCATTCGGGCGAGCAGGGCGAGGACGCCGCCGCCGGGCGCCAATTTCACGGGCGTTCGCCGACGGGGGCGAGACGCCCGCCTTGCCGGTGCGGCCACATGGCGTTCGGCAGCAGTGGCGGACGCTCGCCGCCTGGCGCCACCACGTGGCGCCTCGCCGGTAGGGCGAAGACGCCCGCCGCCAGTGCCGGCCCACGTATGCTCAGCGAAGCAGCGGCAAGGACGCCGTCGCGCCACCACACGGGCGATTTGGCAGCGGTGGCGAAGCACGCCCGCCTTGTGCCGTCCACGCATGCCTGGCCAGCAGTGGGAGGACGCCCGCCGCCCGCCGAAGGCAAAGGTGGTGCGGGTGGCTTCACCCAAGTCTCCTTACCCTATCGCACGATGTCAGAGGCGGTCATCGTGGTCGTCCGCTGATTACAAGGAATCCCGCCATAAGCCCGCTCTCCGACGCCTATCACCTACCCACAAAGGTCCCATCCCAAGCGACCGGCGGCTTACAAGGCCAAGATTTAATGAGGCCGAGGAACGACAAAGACGTAAAGGAGTAATAAATGTATGAAGATCAAGATGATGACCCCCTTTACCTACCCCGCTAGCCCTGCCTATATAAGGGCCCTGTTCATGGGGATGGGGGACAACCAAGAGTTCGAGCAGTAGAGCCAAAGGAAGAATTTGTAACTCCAAAGCTCTGTACTTGCTTCAAACACTCAATAAGAAATCTAGTAGGAAGTAAGGCTATTACCCTAGGCTAGGGGGCCTGAACCTTGGTAAAATCTGCGTGTCATCTTAGTTCATAGACCTCAAGTCCTTTTAACGGGAGTCCTTAGGGTTTTCATCCGTTAGGGTTTGTCACCATGAAGACGCTCCCATCGAACCAAACTCGGTTCAGAGACTCGGCTCGTCTGACGAATACGCCGATACCGCCATCATGTTGACGACGGCTCGCGGCTCCTTACACGCTGCTCGCGTTCGGCCTGCCCTCAATGCCGCCCGCAACGGTCATTGTTGAAAGCGCGTCGCGATCGGCGAATATGCAAGCACGAAGATGGCGGGCCCGGCGACTGCGCCTTTTTGATGGAGCGGTGGCTGCGGCGGCCGGGTTCGGATAGCGACGGGTAACCCGTGGTGCAAGGCGACAGACGCTGCGGCTCCAACGGCTCGCGAGGTCTACCCCTAGTGGCGCGCTAAGACCGCGCTGCGCGCTTTACGATGATCGGAGCATGGTCGCGTGTTATGCATCAGCCGCTCCGCCGCTTTCCCTTGGTGCCGCCATGTTTGCGCCTGGCCAAAAGCCGCCCGAGGTCCTCTTTGCTAATCAAGGCCGCTTCTCTCCAAATTTCAAGCAGCGACTCCACGTTATGTCACATGGGCTCGCTACCGGTGGCGCGTGAGGGAGGTGCTCGTGGCCGCAAGTGCTGCACCAATCTCGACGCGGCAACAGGCGCAGGTCGGCAATACGGCAATGAGGGCGATCGAGCAGAGGAGCGGAGCACCGATCCCAAAGAACATCGAGCCCAAAGAGAGTCGAGGCTACCAGTCGCTTTGAGAAGCGCCATGCCTGCGGGCCGTGGACGCTCAAGGGCGGCGCGGCGAACCGCCCTTGGAGGCGATTTGAAGCCGAAGGAGGTGGTCGTCATTGTGAGCCCGCTCGGGCGGATACCAGTGACGGTTGGGCTCGGCGCCGCTGGAGTTGGCGCCGGTGGAATCGGTGACGATGGAGATGGCGCCGCAAGAGTTAGGGTCGGCGTCGGTGTAGCCGGCTCCGAAGAAGAGGCGGCAAGCGTTGCCACCCCGAAGAGGACGCGTTGCGCCGACGCGCTCGTGAGTCGTGAGAGCGTGGGCAGGTTGGGTTCTCGTGCACCCTCTTGGGGTCCGCGCTAGGAGCGTCCGGAGCGATTGGTCGCTTGGTTCGCGTTCGCCAGCTGAGCCGGTCCTCGACATCAAGGGCCACTGGGCGGCACCAGGCAGACCGGTGGAGTCCATTCGGGAAGGATTGTATGATTCGAGGCGCTCATGAACCCCAGATCACAAAGCTGTCGAGATCGCCAGAAATTCCAAGCCGCCGACTAGTGGAATCAACACGGATAACCACCGAAAGGGCAGACTACCAGTTTCTCGCCGGGCGCCCGTAAGCATGGTTGTAGATAACAAAGGCCACAAAAATGTGTATTCAAGAAGGAGAAAGAAGACTTATCGCCGGCATGCAGGTTGCTATGTCGCTGCCCTCGTATTACATGCGGCGGCACGACGACGCAGGGCCGATCCTCCGAGACACGGTCTTGACTACCAAATACTAATTCTGTTGGCGCCCAATGATCGATGCGGCCACTCATTGCTTGGGAGTCATTGCCTCGACGCAAGAAGCCTAGCCTGGCAACAGGCATTCCAGAAGGTCGACCACGTCACGACATAGAGCCGGGCCGCCTACCACCCTTCCAGCCGGAGCGGGCCGAGGAATATGAGCGGAGGTCGACCTATCGCGAAGCCGAAGTGGCAGCCTTGGTGACTTCGCTGCTGTCCGGATGATGCGCAGAAGAAGCTAGCGAAAGAGGGGAGATTGGGCATTACTTCCCCACGAACATCTCGCAGAGGTAGGTGAAGGTGAGAGGAAGACGATGGAGTTGGGGGAGAGATGAAGATGGTGAATCTCAGAGAAATGAAGGACGTGGAGGAAGAACTCTAAAAATGCGGCATTCAGTTCGGGCCATAAGCCCCCAAGTGAAGATTTATGATCTCCCTCGTTCATAGCTTGGCATGGTGGGTCCCCGACGAGGATGAAGGAACCCCTAAAGTCATCAAAGGCGGAAGTCCATTTGACGCTGGGCTGCTGGGAAGGAAGAAGGGATCATGCCATTATAGCAGAGCAAAGTCTTTCAAGCAAGGAAGGCGAAAGGCAAAGAGCTGAATGTAAAGGAAAGCGTAAATGAACCGCTGTGGGGGTGTGTATATATATAGAGACCACTCGACTACTATGACCAAGTCCAAGGCACCAGCATTTCGGTCCCAAGAAAAATCGCTAAGGGCGATCAAGGCTATGCAAGCGATATGGTGGGCCCATCCAGAACACACTGCATTAAATAAGGTTCAAAAGCAACCGGCGCTGTTCCGTGATGGCCCCTGGGGCTACATGTTTGTATTTTGTGACGGGTACCTTCTCCGCCAGAGGAAAAGGCCAAGTAGTGGTTTAGCCCACTTTTGGCGGTTCGAAGGGCGGCGAAGAGCACGCCGCCGCCAGTGCGAGTCCGGCAGGCCTCGGCGAAAGCAGCCTGGCGATTACGCCTACTACGGGCGAAGCGTTCACAGGCGCCTCGGCGGGGCAAATGGGCGAAAGCACGCCCGCTGGCGAGGCGTGAAGCGCCGTGGACTCTAGCTAGCAAAATGGCGATTACGCCGCCGCTAGGCGAGCGGCTCGCGGGCGTTTTTGGTGTAGCCAGCGAAAGACACCTCACCATGGGCGCAAGCCGACGGGCTCTCGGGCGAAAGGTATTTAGCGATTATGTTTCGCCGCCGCGAAGCGGCTCGTGGAGTCTCTGGCGGCAACGGGCGAGCACGCGCTCACGGGCGCGAAGCTCCACGGGTTTCGGCGAAAGCAGCCTGCGATTACGCCGCTGCCGGACGCGGCGTCAAGGTGGCTACGACGACGAGTATGGGCGCCCCCTTTGTCGTGCCACGATGGCAACCAAAAGAATGAGGGAAGGTTACCGGAAAGCCTCTCCCTGCACCTTGTGTCGGTCATTACACTGTGAAGGATTCACTTTTGCCACGATGATACCATTCCTCTAACGCCTACTAACCCACACAGAGGCGCCCCGTCTCCAAGTGATCACAGGCCTCTCACCAAGATTAAATGAGGTTCGAGAGACAAGGCTACCGAGGCGTGCAAATAAATGAGTCATGGGTCGACGCCTATATAAAGGCTACTGGTGCATGAAGAAGGGGCCGACGCACAGAGCAAAAAAGCATAGAGAAGTAGGCATCAAGAACACTCTCAGAACACTTCCTCATTCTCTCAACAAAGAACCAGAGGACGAGGGTATTACCCAGACGGGGCTCAACTCGGGTAAACCGTCATGCATTCCATCGGGCCTAATTCCTCAAATCCATCACGAGAGATATTAGGTTTTTACCACGAAGATGCCCTCTATCGAACCATTATTTCCGCCCAAGGGTAGCCCACTCATTATCCATGAATCTTGTCAGCAAATACGCCGACACCGGCGTTGCTCGACCTTGATCACAACGGGGCCTGGACGAGGATACACTACAGACCAAAGGGCTATGTGCACGATTAAAAACAAACTAGTATCCGTTGGTCGAAAAATCTTGAGCAAACAAAGACATTGACTCGCCAAAACGATGTTGTTCCATTAAACTTTTGTCTTACAAAAGGTTTTGTTTACAGCAAGAAAGTCTAAACTTGTTTACAGATCAGCCATCTCGCGTGCAGCTTCTTGCTTGAGCCTCGGCGACCTTGGCTCCCATATAGCTCGCTCACCGAGTCCTGAGGGCTTCACGTGAGGTTTTGGCCACAAGGCCGCCTTTTTCTTGAAGTTGGGCCAAGGTGCTTTTTTCCGCCTTGCTCTCCCGACCCACCTTCTCCTCGAGCCCCCGAACCTTGGCTTCGAGCTCGGGAAGGTTCACGGGCGGCTTGGTCCGCAGCTGCCTTCTTCAGCCTCCTCGGTCTTGGCTCGCTTGCCCGGGCTTTGGCCGACCTCAAGATGCTCCTCCTCGACGGCCTTTGTACGCTGGTCGTGCTCTTGCGTATGGCGATGGCCCACTCGAACTCGGATGCGTGGAGGTCTCGAGTGCCTTCATCGCATGGGGAGGTCATGACCCGCTGGAGTAGGCCATTGCCTTCGCGGCAGCCTCTCGCCGGTTCCAAGGCCTCTACGAGCTTGAAGCATCAAGGCCCCCGCCTCCACCACATTGAGGAAGACCTCAACACGCCGACGCGGCGTCGAGACCTTGCAGCCCTTGGGCGACGGAGCCGGCGGCTCGCGGGTTCAAAAGTCAACACGGTCCTTGTCAAGAGAGAAGGAATGGAGATTCGGCCTAAAGTTCGACGATGGCGCGGAAGAGATTTCAGACCGCTAAGCCACCGAAAAATCATGCGGAGTACTCCACTGTCGGTTCTTCCCGATGACCTCTCGGTGCGTATCGTCACGCCACCCGGGTTGTTTGGGCAGGACCTCGCACCACGGGCGCACTTTTGCTTGCCTCCTCCCTGGTGGGGCTCACCGCCTCGAGCTTCGGGTCCCAAGAAATGATCGATCTTGTCTTCCACGATTGGGGCATCTCTCGCCCCTCTCCCGGAGGCCTTGGCTCGATCCTCACCGACCTTCAGGCTCGCTCCGCCAAGGCATGATTGGCCTCCGGGTTGGGCGCCCCGACTGGCCATATGGTCGGGCGACTTTCAGGAGGCTTTGGTTCTCCTACGGCCATGGTCAAGACATCCCCGACGCTGCTCTCGTGGCGTGTTCGTGGTTCTCACATTGTTTTCAAGGCCCACGGAGTTTGCATGGCATCGCCCTCATCGCCGCCGCAAGACATCGCCCTCGACGGCCATCGACCTCGGGTCGAATCTCGCTAACCACGGCCCATCTTTGGGGGCTCAAGGTGCGCGCCGAGGGTCGGGCAGCGCCAACATGTAGGAGGTTTCCTCCTCTTCTGACTGGACTCACCCCGACAACAACCATTGTCAAGATGGCAAGCATTGAGCCTCGAGCGCCAAGGTCCGCGATAAAGAAAGTCTACTAAGCTAAAAGATAGAGAGGAAACTAAGCAAATAAAGAGCTGATGATGCACCTGAGTCTGCAGTCTCTGCCTCGCAGGGGCTAGCGAGGGTCTTGGCGATTCGAGGGTGAAGAGGCGTCCCTTCCTCGGGAGCCTCGAGCCCGGGACCTCAGAGTTCATGGTGGCTCCTGTGTCCTCCGGCAAGTCTCCGGGCACAGCCACGGGCCTCGTTGTCATGAAGAAATGTATGTCAGAAGGCAAAAGAACACGAGCAAAGTACTTGGGGGCTCGATTAAGGAAACTCACCATCGTAAGGTCGCCCCATCTGACGCGGTCGCTTTTCTGGCCCTTGCCGCCTCAGCCTCCGTCTGTAAGGCCGGCCTCTTGCTCTCGCTTGTCTTTGTTCGCCTTTTAGCAAATGAAGATCTTCCTTGTCGCTTCTGCAACTCTTGCTTGTCCTACGGGCGCATCGAAGACTTAAGGAAGGCCCTAGGTGTATGTTAGCTAAGAAACTCTGGTCCTGTATGCTTGCTCTGCTTGGTGCAAAGACGCTCCTCTGAACGGGTCGCCGAGGGTGAGGTCGGTGCCGCCTTCCTAACATCTCGCTCATCCCGCGGCGATCCAAGACTCCTTCTTGCAAGCTAAAAGAGACAAGTTCGCCAAGGAGGCCCAAGGATCAAAACTCGAGCGAACTTCAGAGTGCAAATACCTACCAGATGTCCTTCACGGTAAGGTCGCCGCGACCTTTGATCTCAAGAACGGGTGCATCCTCTTCCGCAGAGGGAACACCCTGCCTCAGTAGTTGTTATGGATGGCTCGCCCGGGAGGGCCTCGCGAGGCGCAGATATGGATGGTGGAGATGGCCTCGGCCGGCCTGTGCCGTCGCCTCCTGGATCTCTGCTTTTCCCGCGATGGGGGTTCCACAGACACCAACACTGCACTCGCCTCGTCAGAACCACCGCCACCCATGGACCGAGGGAGTCCCGAGGTCGAATTTGAGGGAAAGACCAAGGGAGCCCCACCCGCAGCCGAAAGTAGAAGCATCCGACCATGGGGTCCTTCCCGGTGCGGAATATGGAGAAGAAGCAAAAGAAAAGAGAGGGGGTGGGAAGGATCCCGAGGAACCCCTCGCACAGATGAGAGAAGATAGAAAGAAGAAGGATTAAATTGGGCACTAGGTTGATAAACTCGATCTCGCATTGGGCGAGAACCACATGCGAGGAAGTCGCTTCCCAAGGTCAAGCAGTCAAGAGCAGTGTTCGTGGTCGACGAGCTCGCCGCCCCTGCGGGTTACGCTTTCTGCTTCTCCGCCGACAAACCGCCACGCTGCTGGATCCAGCAGCCCTGCAGTTTTGAGTTCTTTTTCATCCTCGCCACGATGTGAACTCTTTTTTCGAGCTTGGCCATGGCGGTTGAGGGGTGTTTGGTCGATGTAGAAGAAGGGCCTTAGAGAGGCGTTAGGAGGGAAGATTGCAAGGAGGTCGAGAATTCTTCGGTTGTGATAGGGTCGGGTTTTATAAGCCCGCATCGCTGTTTACCGGAGGTTAGGCATCTCAAAAGGCGCTACCGGCAAGCTTATCTGACAGTGCATTTAAGGGTTGAGCGGGATCGAGGCGCTGCATTATTGCCTCACTGCCGATCGTGGGCTGCACTGAATTCTCAAGATCAAGGGCGCCAGTGTAACGACACCAAAACCCGCTTGTAGGTCTCCGTCCGACTCGACCTTGGGTTCAGCTCTGTAAGACCGCCCCTCTGTTTCAGACCGAGAGGCTCAAGTCGACCTCAGTTCTTGCCACGACTTTGAGCCTGGGGCTAGCTGCCTGTGGGATCGAGGAATTTCTCGACAGTGTCAACGCTACTAGCCAACAGTGGTCCCTAGCTCTAGCCGAAAGCAATTTTTGGGACTTCGACCACGACCTAAGCCGCACCAATCCCCGAGATGACCTCGAGCTTGGGGGAGGGATCCAATTCCACACGGCCTCGAATTTTGGTTTGAGGTGTGCGCTTACTCAAGCGGTTACTAAGACCGAATCCTGAGTTAAGGCGACGTGGGCCAGATCCTAATCTGCTTGTAGCACTTCTTCAATGCGCACCATGCACTACTCTGGGAATATCTCCTGGCAGTTTCTGGTAACGGCTGGGAGGGGTATAAAATCTCTTGAAGCAGAGCGGCAAAGAATACGACATCAACGCACAAGCAATAGGACAATAGCCATAATTAGAGCGCTTAAGCTCGAAATAGAACCACCTCTCAGACTAAGAATAGTGACCTCCTCCGCCCAGAGAAGATCTGAGTAGAGCTATTACCCTCATGGGGTTCGAACCAAGATAATTCATCGTGTCTTGCTCGTTGTCATCTCGCCTCACCAACGCCCGTTTCTCCGCTGAGCGCAGACTATTTTGGGTCCTCATTCACACTAACCCCTGCTTTCACTTCGCGGCCAGTGATCCCGATCCGACGATAGCTGGCTTGGGCGATTTCTTAAAAATTGCTACAGCTTTGGGGGACAGCTGGGCAAACCACGGAGGTGGATGCCGCCCAACCCCGATCGATGACAAAGCCAGATGTGGTGTGGTGGTGGTACAAAGGTACCAATGGTTTGTGGTATGTTATTTGGCCGAAGCTTTGGCATTTAAGGACCGGATGTCTTAGGCAAGGTAAATAACTTCGGCCTCCGCTAACCACAAGTTAGCCGGCCACCGCTGGACTGTCCAACATAGCTTAGTACATTGTACTTCCTTTGAATACCTATAGGAAATAGCTACCATTCTCGAGGAGAATGGTCCATGGTCATACATCGGTGGAACGGGAATGGAGTGACCATTCACGGCTTGCACAACAAAGAGATATCCTCGCTGGCCAGATCGCGCCGCCCACCTTGGCCAGTGGGTCCTGGAAGCTGAGGATCCAAGTAATCTACTAGGTAGGGGCTAAAGAAGGGAAGTTCAACAAAAGGCTATGATTCATCTCGATCTGGCCGCATGCATTTAAGTTGCATGTTGATCTCGAGGGCATAACGACCAGAGAAATCTTGTGGGTAAAACCGAGCATCTCTCGCAGAAAGATATCAATGGTATTTGAATATACCGTGCTTCCTGCTAATGAAGCCGAAGTTAATTTAGGATGATTCTCAGAATCGCTACTCTGTAGTTTTCATGAATAAAACTTGTTGTAACTTTGAACCTTGCAAATAACCCCCCATGGTATATTGCTATTTATGGTTTGTGTTTCAAATATAAAATAAAACTGATGTTTACAACTTGCATCCACAATACTTAAAACCTATGCATACCTTGTTTATCCCTGCATATAATATTTAGAGTTTCCGTGTGGTTTGTTGAGTACGGTTGTGTACTCACTCTTGCTCCTAACTTCCCCCCTCCTAGATTTCCAAGAAGACGACAGATTTTAGGAGACCGTAAATAGCAATGATATTTGGTCTTGAAGGCCTTGATCTATCTGCTCAAGCCCTTCCCGTGGTGTTTCAGAATGTATCCGTATCACCGCACCTTTTGTAAACTCCGTCATAGGCCCTTATTTCATCTATAAAATATTGGCATTTGCTTTTATATTTAGTAATGTATACATGGTTACCTACAGCTAAAATCCTAGGTGGCTTAAAGGTATTTATACGCACCTCTAAAAAAAGGACGGTCCGTTACATAAACTACTTCTGAAAAATTGAACAATATGTAAACACCTCTGTGTGATCACGCTTACGCATTGTTGCATTTCATCTGTCTAATGCTCCTTTTGTCTGTCACTGCACGTCAGCACATGTAGAAAGGTCCCCATGAGAATTGAGAAGCGATTACCACTGGCAGCTTCCTGTTGTCAGACACATACTTAATTATCACAAGCGCAGTATGGCAACGCTGCTTGCATTTTGACCTGCGCATCATCTTAATGAGAACATATTAAAGTGAATTTCCATGTATAAATATAAAATAAAAAATAGAAAAACAAGCAGTTCCACACTGAGTTTCTATTTCTTCCTCCGGGATTGCTTCCATTTTAAAAAATGGCCAAAAAAGGGACACTCGGGCGAGAACTATTGTAAAACGTAGTCGTTCACCCACGTTCGATTAATCAACACAGCGATGCAATTACAGCAACAATAGAAGGAGTATACAGAATATAGGAGGAAAAACTATCTTGTTTTATTAAATTGATTCTTGTACATGGAGATACCTAATATATAAATAAAATCGTAAGAGATAAGTTCAGATTTATCCACACATAAGGGATAGAGTCTAACCAAATACAGTTATAAATATTTTATTTCATAACAAGAACCACCTCTTAATCAACTGGACACGGAATGGTTCCTTCTCCACGTTATTTCATCGGACAAGTTTGTTGTATATCATGATCTATAGGTAAGCACGCTGTACTGGCAGAGGCAGGTGACCCTTCTGCTGTAAGCATATCACTGCCTCGTACAAGCTTTTCCTCAGGGGGGTGAACTCCAAGCCCAAGTCCTTGAGCCTCTGGTTGGAGAAGTCGTACGGCTTCACCATTGGCTTGCCGTCGTCTTCACACCTGCCACGCCAACAACACGTGCACGCTTGAGATCGATCGTTCTTCCACAGTAAAGCAATGCACGGAAACGAACAAATAGCTGGGATCGATTTCCTCGGGACGTACTTGGCAGTGACGGGATACTGGGGAAGAGGTCCTTGAGCATCTGGAGGAACTGGGCGCGGTGCAGCACGGCGCCGATGCAGAGGTAGCGGCCGCGCGCGTCGGGGCGCTCATACGCCAGGACGTGCGCGCGGGCGACGTCGCGGACGTCGGTGTAGGCGGCGACGGCGTTGGGGAAGGTCTTCTTGGTGCCCATCAGGTAGCGGACGACGTGGATGCTGCTGGAGTTGAGCGTCTGCTGCAGCATGGGGCCCACTGTCACCGAAGGCACCACCACCGCCAGCTGCAGCCCCCTCTTGGCCGCCTCCTCGGTCGCTGTGATCTCCGCCATCATCTTCGCGCAGCAATACAGGTTCTGCATGCATGGAGCAAGAAGATTATTATTAGGGTATGTACAAAAGTTGAGTTCGACTCAATCTGACAATCTCTTAGTCAGTCCACATCAGTAAGAGTCAGTTCGCATATAAAAAACTGTCTCTAAAGTTATCTCTTCATTAAATGCTTGATAATTAATTTTTTACATGCGCCTCTTTTACGGTAGAAGATGTTAGGACCGGCTAGCTCTGCAACAGACGGCTCTAGCATCGTTGTTTTTTTTATCCCGCGCCAAGAGTTGTTGTTTCACAAAATAACGTTGTTTCTCTCTCCTTCCTATCTCTCCTCTCCATTCCTACCTATATGGTAATTTTTAGGGCCAGCAATTAATGCCCTCTGTACATACCTTTAATTTGTAAGTAAGACTGGATGTGATGTTGTGACAGGACAGAGGAGAGGAAGCCTAATAACTAACGTCTGTTTGTCTGCAGAATTCGTAGTCGCTCCAGCAGGTCTCGTCGAGGACGGCGTCGGGGCTCCTGTTGGGGTTCATGTGCACGGCGCCGTAGGAAGAAGTGAACACCACGCGCCGCACGCCCATGTCCGCCGCCGCGTTGATCACGTCCCGGGTCCCCTCCACGGCAACCGGCACCAGTTCCTGCAATTAAAATGGAGCAGAAGCAGCACGCGTATGAGTAGTCCGTACATGCAGGTCCTCAAGGCTCGAGCAGTTAGTGAGTGAACTGACAGGGTCGTTGGACACCGGGGAGGCGACATGGAAGACGCCATGGCATCCGCTGAACGCGGTGCGTAGGCTGTCCAAGTCCAGGACATCGGCACGGCACAAGGAGAGCCTCTCCGCGGCTCCCTCCAGCGCAAGCAAGTGGGCGTTCTTGCGGTCCGCTTCAGATTCAATTCAGAACGCAAGCAGCAGTTTCATGATTAAATAACGAGCAAAATGTAATGAGCTCGTGAATGCATCTACGCACCGTACAGATCGAGCGAGTGGTTAGTGCTTACCGGGATCTCTCGCCGTTCCCCTGACACGGTAGCCGCGGAGGAGGAGCTCCCTCACCACCCACGACCCGATGAAGCCTCCTGCTCCCGTCACGCAGACCAGCTGCTGCCGCTCACCATTGTTGGCCTTGGACTTGAGCGACATGGCGAATTGGCGATGCTAATGCTGATCGATGGATGTGGTCGATCTTTAGCTTTGCTTTGCTGGTGCTGCTGCTTTTCAACTGAGATTGTGTGAGCTTGCCCTCTCAGGTTCGTGCCCATATTTATACTGGCATCAGCGCAGAGCCATGCCACGGACAATCGAAGGCGGCAAGGTGAGGGTTGGCGGAGGTGCAGCTGCAACAGCAGCTTCGCGCGAAGCAAAACATAGGGCTGTCTATCTGTTTGTTCTCGGCGCTCTCAGTTTTCATTCAGCGGCGGGCGCGAAACGATCGATGGATTTCGGCAATTCGGGGGCGTGAGCTTTGACCTGGTGTAGATTCCACTAAGCAGTATAGCGCGCTATGCCGTACCGTGTAAATCTAAGTCTGGATTTTTTTGCAAAAAAAGGTAGAAAGACCTATATGTAATCCAGAATTTTCTGAGTTTAAAGAACTGCGCTCGTATTGAATTTGCAGAACTATTTTTTTTTTTGCAAAATAACCGGACCCGTATTGAATTTGCGAGACCACGGTTATTTTTGTAAAATAACCAGACTCCTAAATCTTTTGGGTTTAAAGAACCGGTGTCCATGTTGAATTTGTGGGAACACGGTTTTTTTTTTTGCAAAATAATCGGACCTAAATGTAACTCTAAATCTTCCGGGTTTAAAGAACCAGCGCCCGTGTCGAATTCGCAGAACCACGGAGTCTTCTTTGCAAAATATTGAAAAAAGGTAGAAGGACTTAAACATAATTCTAAATCTTCCGGGTTTAAAGAACTAGCATCCGTGTTGAATTTGCAGGACCACGGTTTTTTTTGCAAAATAACCGAACCCGTGTTGAATTTGTGGGACCACGTTTTTTTTGCAAAATAGCGGACCTCGAAATATTCTGGGAATAACCAGACCTAAACGTAATTTCAAATCTTTCAAGTCGAAAGAACCGGTGACCGTGTCGAATTTGTGGAACTATGGGCCGTTTTTGCAAAATAACCAATGAAAGGACCTATTTGCGATTTTAAAATCTTTCAGGCCGAAAGAATCGGTGTCCGTGTCGAATTTGCAAAATTACAGGGTCTTTTTTGCAACATAACCGGTGAAAGGATCTGTTCACGATTTCGAAATTCATGGGGTGTTTTCTGCAAAATAATCGGTGGAGGACCTTTCTGCGATTCTAAAATTTCTGGAGGGCTTTTTTGCAAATAAGCTGAGCTGGCACTCCCTGCGTGCTGGAAATCTTCCGCGTATAATAGAGGTACTAGATCTCGGCCGGTTTTACTGAGATCTCGGCAAATTTAGGCAAGGTGAAATTCGGTCGAAACAAAGTTACAAAATTTAAAAAAAAAATTCTAGAGATTCCTAACATATTGGTGATGTTTCTAGAAAAATTTGAGAAAACTATAAATCATGTGGAATTTTTAAAAATTTAAATATTGCTACTGTCTTAATAAAACGCTGACGGGCAAGATTGTTGTGATGTATCACTAATGTTTTAAAATTTTGAAATTTTGAAAATTTTGAAATTTTTTGTACATTGTTGTGATGTATCACTAATGTTTTCATAAAATTTTTAGGTTATGATCAAGCTTCATGAATTTTTAAAAATTTGGATAAAGTATATTCGGTCGATAAAATCTTTACCAAAGAAATTTCAACCAAATGAAAAATGGTACAAACCATGTTAGAAAATTTTGAAATTTTTGTGGATGGTCCTGATTTATCATTAATATTTTTATAAAATCTTCATCTGATGATCAAGCTTTAAAAAGTTCCAAAAATTTTGACAGTACTACATCCTCATAAAAGCCTGATGATCAATACATAGATTTGCTTTAGAAACAAAAAAATGTTTAAAATTCTTGAAAATTTTGGATAAAGGTTATAAGAAAATTCTTAAGATCTTATAAATTTTTTTAATTATGATCACACTCCACTGAATTTATAAAATTCTTACAAGTACGGTGTACCATTTATGTTCTTTCTGCTTTTGATTTTTGAAATATAACAAATAAAGTTCAATACATACATAGATTTGATTGAGCAAACAAAAAATTTTAATTTTTTTTAAAATTTGAAAAAGTGTTACTGAGTCAATTATTAATCTCTTATAAAAATTTTGGATCATGATCACATATGAGAAAATTTATAAAATTCTGACAATATCACTGTCCCAATTATGTTCACTGCTTTTTGATTTTTTAAAGATAACAAATAAAGTTCAATTATTTTGAAAATTTTTATGTATGATATTACATCTTAGGATGGTATCATAAATTTTCACATTAGGATAAAGTATGTACAATTTTATAAAAATCGATAGTGTTTCTACAATTTTTAAAAAAGTCTAAAAAATAGTTTTTCGACAAATTATCATGGAAGATCACTTTTTCCAGAGTAATTGACCTAAATACGGTCAAATCTGGGTATTAAACTTTGAATTTGGGGCTCAGATCCTAAGATACCGAGCGGTTTGGGCGAAATCTCACCCAAAAAATGAGATTACTGTAGCAAAACGATTTTTTTTAAATTTTTGAATTCGGTCGGCAATCAAAATTTTGTCCAGCTCCGGAGAACAAGATCTCACAAAATCTCACCGAGATTTCTAACCTTGACCACTAGCATGTATAAAGCACATTGTGTAGATCTTCTGAACCAATAGTGTCAAACTGAACCCATAATCCGGTCAGTGCTGATTTATGTGATCAAACTGTTTTGTGTGTGTTGGTTTCATGAAACAGCATGCATCCTGCAGCTGTGAGAATGGTAGTAGTGTACTTAGCTTCTTCTTATATACATTGCTCATTTGTTTAAATAACATTGCTATGATATGCTTAGTCACGGTGGAATCGTAATCTAATTAGATCAGAGGGAAAAGTTTTTTTTTTTGACGAAACTGATCATCTAGCTCAAAATGCTGTATAAAACTAAGCGCTGTTGCCTTACAAGCTCATGCCTTCCTCCTCCGAAAACAAAAAAAGCCTGACAAGCATTCTCAGGTTCACAAAATCAATGAAAATTGAGCACATCGAGCCGGTTTGATATCTGAAACCGCTCGGTAAACTGTGGAGTTCAAATTCAAAAAATTATTAAATAAGTGTTAAAAAATTTTGAATTTTTTTGTGAGTTCCTAAGGTAATGATAATGATGTTATATATAAAATTTTTAGATCATTATCAGACCTGTATATTTTTTAAAATTTTTTGACACTGCTAGTGTCTTTTCATATATTGTCCTATTTTTTATTTTCTAAGGGCACTAAATGTTGTCTAATATTTCTGCACATTTTTTTGTGAGGTTTATAGGAAATTCCAACGATTTTTTTAAATTTTTAGATGATGATTAGACTTGTATATTTTTTAAAAATTCTAATAGTGATATGTCTTTGTACATGCTCTTCTATTTTTGATTTTCTAGGGGCACTAAATGAAGTCTAATATTTTTGAAAATTTTATTACATGATCCTTGGAAACTATTTATGATACCACTAAAATTTGAAAGCGTGATCAAGCATGTAAATTTTTATAAAAATCTGGTAGTGTCTCTATTCCTTGGTATTAATTGCTCTTTTTTTTATTTTTTGAAAGCACTAAATGATTTAAAAAATTGATGAAATTTCTCTAAGATGTTTTATATATTAATTGGGATTTTTTGAAATTTTAATTTTTTTTAGTTTTCCTTCGGTGTTTTGAAAATCGAATAAAATTGCTCAAAAATCAAATAAATATCTCGAAAATTGAAAATCACTTGATTTTTTTCTCCATTGTTTGATCAAATTCAAAAATTTTGAATTTAAACGTCTTTGATTTCTACCATTTTTGACCGGTTTTTGCCATTTTTGAAAATAAAAAATCATTCAAAAATCTAATTTTTGATTTTTTGAACCTTGAGCGTCCTTATGCATCAATCAATATTGCCTTATTGAGAATTATGACCCAGCTGGACTTCACCATGTTGGGTGCATGCGGTGGACAGAAGTCAAATTCCTACATATGCAAATAGGTTTCAAGTATTCACGCATGTCACAATATCTAAATGCAAAGTTTATTTCCGTACTTATAACACTCAAAAATTAGGTCAAATGCTCAAATAAATGGCAGAACACATGCATAGATATGTAAAATCAGACTACGCAGTTCCATTGAATTTCCACTAATTATTGTACTTATAGCGCTCGGACAGATCAACTCTACTATCCAAAAATACTACGAAGACAGAATAAGACAATGCTCCCTGCATGGCTACATGCTCTACAGGAAAAGAAAACACTACCAAAGTAAATATGGAGTCCGGGATTACAGAGATACCAACAGTCAAGAAATCATGCACAAGGCTAGCTAGCTTCCCTTTCCTATGGCGCATTTGAGTGTCTGAAGGAACCTTGTAATAAGTGTGTGCACCATTTGTCCCGGTGCATCCTTATGTTAGAAATAGGCGCAATATTTTTATTTTAGATTTCATTTTGAGACAATAACAAAAAATTAGAGATATTAAAACAGCAGGTAACTCATTGTACTTTAGAATATACTCAAGAATTGTATTTTAATGGAGTCGATTGACTTACAATCGAGCTTGATGAAGAAAAAGAAGGCAGCGCAGATGTAGACGCGGTCGTGGAAGTAGTCGATGTTGCGGAAGAAGCAAAGCAGTTGCGCTGATGCGCTGCCCAGAAACCTTATTGCCGCCCCGTGCAGGTGAACTCTGCGGCAATGGTTCGGAGATACCGCTCACCCTCCTTCACGGTGCACGCTGAGGAGGAAGGCCGGCAAGGTTCAACAGCTCAACTCAACAGTACAGTAATTCAGAGAGGAGGAAGAATGGAGGAGAAATCAGTGTCCTCGTCCTGGACGTCTCTAGGAATTTATATAGACAAGCACTAGTAACTGACCATATTATATCAGTTAAATATGACAGTTACTAGTAACTGACAATTTGAATGTGACAGTTACTAGTAACTGACTGTATAATGTTAATTAACTTACTAGTAACTGACTGCATAATATAATGACACTTAATTAAAACATATGTTTAAATCTCATTTAAACAGATTGAATGAAGAGATAATTGCAATGTTCAGTAAAATAAAAGATAAATTCAAAGTGCCAGGAGACACACTACGAGCAATTTCTAACACCATATGCACTACTACTCGTGCATATGCACGCGCGTGTCCTATTGCTGCAGATCATGAATCATGCATGACATGTTTTACTAGTGCCCTAGCCAGATGACGCATGATCAGAATTCAGAACTTAGACCAAGCCGAAAAGAAAGGGAAAAAAGTTCTTTTAGAAATCGTTGAAATTGATGTTTTTATATATTGCAGCAATATGCATCTGTCCTTTTGGCATGATGCATTATTGCATGGTGACTCTTGCAGCACCATTTTCGCCGATGCATATGTCGTCTACATGTGCTACATGATATTTGAAAGAAATGAACACAAAGAGCTAGCTAGCTTCACCGACACTAACACATTACCTATCTCCAGGCATCCGCACAATACACAACGTGATGCATCAGGATTATCAAGGAAACAACATCGCGTTGTATTTATATTAGGCTAGATTCGGCCAGCTGTTCTGATTAGTATATTTCTGTAAAACATGCCACTGTCTCTGGCATACACTTTTTTTACTCAGCTCGCTGATGGCTAGCATTAACGTGTGATATATGATAAAACTCAATCGCATTTGAAAGATATAAAAAAGACAAACAGCAAAATAAATAGTGCTAAACAGTGAAAAATTACTATTTATGCTGAATTTGTCTTTTTCATATCCTTCAAATGAGATTGAGTTTCATCTTCAAATTTTGCAGGATTGTAGAGGCTCACCTTCTCTACATATGATAATTTTTTGAGATTTTTTCAAAACTTTTACAGGTGGTATTCACAGAGTTTTCATCGTAAAAGTGGTTTGCACCAAATATGCCCCCATATAGATAGGAAGTCTTTTCCGTACTCCCGGGAGTATATACTCCCACCTCTAATATACCACTTAAATAAACGTTTTATACTCTTTTATCACTTTCGGTATATTCCAATAATAATTCTAAGATACTCCAATACAATATGATTAAAAAAATTTCATCAAACCCTTTATTTTTTTGCTACATACCCTTTTCATATGTATAAGGAATGTGTAAACAAATTATGTTATAAAGGGTGGATTTTAATGAAATTTTTCATGAAACTCACTTTGGAATATCTTATAATCAGTATTAGAGTATACTCAAATGGATAAAGAGGTATAACAACATCGTTTAAACGGTATATTAGAAGTGGGAGTACATACACCCAGGAGTATGGAATCATTTTCTATATATATATATATATATATATATATATATATAACTCTATATATATAGAGAGAGAGAATTGCTAATGTGCTCGAGAGCACGGATCTTTCCTGCTCTTAGTGCTTTAAAACCGTGATAAAATGATTGATCGAACTGTTTCTTCTTCATCTTGTTGAAATGTAGCTATAGACAAAATTTTGTATTTTTTGAATTTTTTACTATTTGTTTTGCATTTTCTAAAATCAGCGATCTAATTAGTTTTGGACCATCCAAAAAGCCTGATTTTAGAAAATACCAAACAAATAGTAAAAAAATTCAAAAAAAATATGAAATTTTGTCTATAGCTACATTTCAACAAGATGAAGAAAATGAACGGTTCGGATCGAACATTTTTATCACGGATTTTGCAAAAGCACTGCAATTCTCTCTCTCTATATATATATATGAAAGAAATGAACACAAAGAGCTAGCTTCACCGACACTAACACATTACCTATCTCCAGGCATCCGCACAATACACAACGTGATGCATCAGGATTATCAAGGAAAAAACATCGCGTTGTATTTATATTAGGCTAGATTCGGCCAGCTGTTCTGATTAGTATATTTCTGTAAAACATGCCACTGTCTCTGGCATACACTTTTTTTTTACTCAGCTCGCTGATGGCTGGCATTAACCAGAATAAAGCGCAGCGCTGCGTTGCGCACGACGATACAACGTGTTAAATTTAAAAATTTTGATCGTATTTTCGGTTTTCGTATTTTTTTAAAAAAATGGGTGTTAGGACCTGTCGGTGAATATAGGGATTGTTATAAATCTTCGACGAATCTGTGTTTTTTTTGGAGAAAACCACGGTTAGAATCTGTCGGTAAATCTATGGGCTGTTATAAACCTTCGCTAATCATGTTTTTAGAACTACTGCCAAGCCACATCTATTTATGCAACGTAAAATTTGGTTGTATTTTTTGTTTTCGTATTTTTTTTTAAAAAAAAGGGTTGTTAGGACCTGCCGGTGAATCTACGGGCTACTATAAACTTTCGATGAATCTATGTTTTTTTTAGAAAATCACAGTTAAGACCCGTCGGCGAATCTATAGACTGCTATAAATCTTCGACGAATATGTGTGTTTTTTTTAAGAAGACCGCGGCCACCTTTCTTTTATGTATTTTTGGTTTTCGCGTTTTTTTTAAAAAAAAGGCCGCTAGGCCCCGTCGGCGAATCCGTAGGTCGCTATAAACCTTCGAGGAATCTGTGTTTTTTTTGTCAAGACATATCTTTGTTTTTGAGTCCGTTTCTCTAAAAATCGCTAGCAGGGGCCAAACGTAAACTGTAGAGGAGCCTAAAGTAATTTTTTTCCGGGGCCCGCTACGTTAAAAATCACCAGGAGGACCTAAATATAAATCGCAGAGGGATCTAAACGTAATTTTGATATTTTTGGGTTAATTTTATTCAAAAAACGTCGAAAGGATCTAAACGTAATTTCTAATTTTTCGAATAACTTATTCGCGAGGAGGGTGATGTGGCTGCCCTCAATGGCCGGCAATTCTCTCCGCTATATATATATACTATACTTTAAAGCGTTAGAGATTGCCGGCCATTGGGGTTGTCCACGTGTCCGTCCTCACGATTAGGCCCTCCGAAAAATTAGAAATTACATTTAGATCCTTTTAGCGGTTTTTTTTAATAAAATAGACCCGAAAAAATATCAAAATTATGTTTAGGTCCCTTCGTGGTATACATTTAGGTCCTCCTAGTGTTTTTTAGCGGAACGGACCCTGGAAAAAATTACTTTATGTCCCTCCACAGTTAAAACAAACACAGATTCATCGAAGATTTATAGCAACCTATGAATTCGCCAACGGGTCGTAACGGTGATTTTCTTAAAAAAACGCAGATTCGTCGAACGTTTATAGCAGTCCATAGATTCGCCGACGGGTCCTAACGATGCATTTTTTAAAACAAATATGAAAACCTAAAATACAACCAAATTTCCCGAAATGCGTAAAAAAATAGTAACGGTTTTCTAAAAAAAACGCAGATTCGTCAAAGGTTTATAGTAGCTTATAAATTCACCGACGGGTACTAGCCACGGTTTTCTCAAAAAAAATACAAATTTGTCAAAGGTTTATAACAACCTATGAATTCGTCGACGAGTCCCATCGACTCATTTTTTATAAAAAATACCAAAACCGAAAATACGACTAAATTTCTCAAATTTTTCACGTTGCATCGTCGTACGTGACGCAGTATAGCGTGTTATTCTAGCTAGCCGTAGTTTTCTAAAAAAACACAGATTTGTTGAAGGTCTACAGTAGCCCATAGATTCGTCGATAGGTCCTAACACAAAAAATAAAAAAAGCAAACAAGATTACATTTATATCTCTCCACGGTTTTCTCCAAAAAAACAAAAAACACTGATTTATCGACGATTTATAGCAGTCCACAGGTTCGCCGACGGGTCCTAGCGACCCTTTTTTTTAAAAAAAAAGCAAGAAGATTGGAATTACGCAAAAAACGAACATACGTTTGTTTCCTCCCAAAAATAGGAACCGCAGATTCACCGACCGTTTATAACAGTCTATAGATTTAATTCGCCGATGGGTTCTAGAGACTTATTTTTAAAAAAGAAACACAATAAACCGGAATTATGCAAAAAAATGCAATTATATTTAGATTCCTTTGCGTTTTTCTCTAAAAAAATACCGATTCACCGACGGCTCTAGCAATCCAAAAATTCGTCGATAGCTTCTAGCAACCCATTTTTAAAAAAATTAAGAAAATCAAAATTATGCGGGAATTATACAAAAGAAAAACAAAGAATACGTTTACATTTCTTTGCGTTTTTCTTTAAAAAAACATAGATTCACTGACGGCTTCTAACAATCCAAAGATTCACTGACGGCTTTTAGCAGACCATTTTTTAAAAAAAAAACAAGAAGACCATGATTACCCAATTTTTTTTATAGAAATATCCGTCGAACAAAATTTTGCCCGAAGTAGCATCACGACCGAATTTTTCAAATTTCGCACAACACGTAATGTGCGCTACGAAATTTCACATAACACGGCGTAGCGCGTGGCACTAGCTAGTACTTATCATTATCGATACCGTTCGGAAGACTAAATCGGTTTAGCTCTTTTAATGATACATTCTGATACCTATTCATACTAGAGTACTATTTTAGCTTTAATATAAATATATATTTATAATTATACACATGTTTGATCATATATACATCAAATTTCACTTATGATATCACTTGAAATGCATAGTAGTATAAAATATAATATATAGTTCGATAAAAGATATTATCAATTCCACGTGTATGCTGGAATTGTATAGTATCAAAGCCAGTATGGTCGATATTGATCGGTATTATGCTGATATGACCAATTCGAAGCTGGTATAATGCATAGTATTACTTTGTACCGTTTTAGATGTTGAAATGGTATATCTATGGGACTATGGCGTGCCTAAGCATAAGAGGAGATCTCGTTCCTAATAGTTATTCCGTTCTGGGTACAGGGATCAAACAAGTCATACAATGCAATATATTTGATAAGCGAAGCCAAATAATATTAATACAATCAATTTTTGTTAATAATATCTAAAGAGCTAAAATACAAAATTTGAGATACGAGAGGGGCCATGGCCCTCATCAGCACCCCCTTTGTCCGCCACTACACGAACCGTCTTTGGTTCTATTTGCCATTGCAGTGGTTTTACATAATAACTTATTTTCGACTTTTGGATGTATCAATTAGTCGTAATCATCGTTTTCTTGAGCCGTACCAATAAAATCTTACCAGATCAGTAAATATTTCTATAACTAACTAAATTCCGCCATCGAGTCAACCACAAAGTGCCCCAGAGAGTGTAGTCGATCGATGCAACAAAATCAAGGGACCGGATCAACGTGGGAAACATTTGGATCAACCTAACAAGATTTTAGTGCTTCCGGAGTACTTGGAGCACGCAGTAAGGCAACTAGCCACGCACTAGTACAGTGGCGCACTAGCACGTAACGCGGCAGCCTAGCTGGGCACGAGCCCGCGGGGCCGCGCGAGGCGTGGCGTGCGGCGGCAACCGCAACGACCGCGTACGTGGAGCCGGCTCGGCAGGGCGTCCCATCAGATTTCGACCAGAATTTACGGGCCACGGCCGTTGGAAGCGACCGCTAGCTGGGTGGGTCACGAAGAATACGACGACGCAACCGTCGTCGGCGCGGGGCAACAACGGCCGTGCCCGCGCGAGTGGTGGGAGGAGTTTGCTACGTGCAGCCTGCCCGCCGTGCGGGGTGCGGCCCACCCGACCCGACGGCACGGCAAGCGCGCCGCGGTGGGCCGACGCGTTGACCGCTGGGCTAAATATCCCGACACGTGTGGTCCTCGCGTCTCTGGCCAGTGGCCCACCGCGCCCAGCCGTGCCGTGGCCCGTGGACCAAATTTAACGTGCAACCGCACGCAAAAGCGACGCAAGCCGACCATGCGATAAGCACCTCTGCGTTCCTAGCGACTACACACAAGCGAAGAGCAGCGCGTCGAAACACTCGTCCAAGTCAGAATAGCAAAAAGATCAACAACAGCGACGCTTCTTTTTTGATTTTTTTTGTGTGACGGAAACAGCGACGCTAGCAAGAACACGTTAGCCACCTCACCCTGCAGCCCTGCGCTAACTTCCGGGCAGGGATGAACGACGTGAGCTATCGCCTATCGTCGTCGGGGGTTTATTCGTGTGCAGCGTGGCGGGAGACTTGGTCCAACGTACGTACGGCGCTGTTTGCCGGGCCCCGCGCGCGAAGAAGTCGCCGGTTCGTTTCAAAAAGTCTTGGAACTTCGTCTACTTCCTCTCTCACCCTAAGCTTTCTTGCAGCGATATCGTCGACGGGCAGGCAGACAGCCAGACAGGAAAATTTCGGCAAAACGATGTACTTAGATTCTGTGTGAAACATCAGCGGAAACCTAAGTTTTTTTTTTGCTCTGTCACGTTTAAGTTTTTTTTTGCTCTGTCACGTTTTTTTTATTTGACAAATCTGGTTTTTATACGAACAAATTTGCAAAACTAGTCCCATCCATAACTAGGAAAGCACTGGCATGTGTCACTTGTCGCGACTTCAGATCGAACACCTCGCCAAAGAAGCTTCGGCAAATAGGAGCCACGGACTTATAGCTCAAGATGTCCTCGCCCAAGAGCTATGCCTCCAGAGGCACTACAGAAAAGTACTTATTGTCCACGGCCAAATATATGGTAGACGCCAAAATAACTCCGTCGACCATAATTAGATTAAGGTCGACGTCAAATAAAGCCGCCGACCCTAAGCGGAAAGCGCCAAATCGTCCCCGCCCGAAATTGGGGTATCAGGCATTAGGGTCGGCAATTTCAAAGGAATGTCACGACCATAACTAGGGTCGACGGCCACTTGGCGATCGACCATAACTAGCGTGGACTGATTTTGGGTCACGACCATAACTAGGCATAACCTCGCCTCAAACTGACTCAATCCCCATTCGATCGCTTAAATCGGCCACAAATTCTCGCTGAATCCTCCGCCACTCCACCTCGCCTCCTCCTCCCTGAGCCGCCTCCGCCTCGAGGCCACCGCCTCTACACCCGGAGGCCACTGCCCTGCCTCCGCCTCGAGGTCACTGCCTCCCACGGTGGCCCACCTCCGCCTCGCCGTCAGCCTCCTCAGTCAGGCGTCACCTCCCGCCGCCTGAGGGCCTCCAGACCAAAGCACCGTGCACAAGAACTCCTAGGTGAGGTATCTTCATTGTCTTTCTTTTAGTTTCCCTTAATTCATAAATGAATTTGTATTGCACAAGACTATATTTGCTATGTTTGTATATGAATTTGGATTGCATAAGACTATGTTTACTATTTTTGCTTAGTCATTATTTTTGCTTAGTCATTTAAGCTCTCCTATTTTTATCCTGTCTGCGCTATTGACAGGCACCAAATACATTTTCTATGGTAAACTGGTGAGAGTTTTTTCTCTTTGCAATGAAATGAAATGCAGCTTGTTTGCGTTCTCTTCAGAAACTGTAAGCAGTATTAATTTACCGGTGTATGAAAACTTAATGGTTAGTGCTATTACATCAGCTCTAGAAATTTTTTGGGAAATGACAAAGTTACAACTATTCTGTTTGCTATGCGGAGGGACATGAATGGATATCCTAGGCTTGGAGTGGGCTTAGAGAATTGAAGTGATGAATGGAATGGCCGAGATCGTGTTTTGTGTTGATTGTAGGGTTTTGTTTCCAGATCTCGTGGGCGAGGAGTGGTCGGTGCATGCGCTTGGTGAAAAGTTTATCAGGTTATGTGGTCTTCTTTTACTTTCATTCGATGACGCTGGTGAATGCGGTGAACTTGATCGTGTTCCACATGCACGGATATGCTCGATATAGACTAGCTATTTTGTAAAACATTTTGTAAATTCAATAGTGCACCACGTATGGATACAGCCGATATGTAACCTTAATTTTCGTAAACTAATGCCAATCGCGCATCGCTTTTTAAGCCGATTAATTAGGTGGACGGTATTTTTCCACGTGGCCGCCCACCCGAGATTAGGTAGACAACCTTCTTAGGGTGGACGCCACGGGAATGCCTTTTTCCACGCGGGTCGCCCACCCTAAGATCTTAGAATGGACGGCCACATGGAAAAGGCCGCCCACCCTAATATTATTATGGTCAACTACTTAGAAAAGGCCGCCCACCCTAGTCTAGAGTGGATACACTTTTGCCCGTCGACCTTAGCTAGTCTACAAGGGATTTGCCTATATTTGGTCGTCGATTCTAATAGGGTGGACAACCCGTCTGTCGAATTTAATATTATGGTCGACCATTTACTTTGGACGGCTTATGGTGGATAAATTTATAACCTCGTAGTGGCTATCATCTCCTTGTTTTCCTTGAAGAAGCAAAGCGCTTGATATACATATCTGATTTCCACATCAAACCTACATGCTTGTGCATATTTAATCCGCTTTTCGCATCTTCCAATCGAAATCCAAGCACGATAGTGCATGGTCCATACAAATCTGAATTGATGGTTCTTGTTACATTCTTTTCAAATTTCATTATGGAAAATTCTGAGGTGGATGTATGATGGTTGGAATAAGAATGGACGCACTATTCGAGTGGAAGGAGGGCACGAAAGATTTTATCCGTCAGCTTTTTTGGGTCGACGCCTCGTCGGACACGGCAAGAAGTGAGATGCCCGTGCGCTCTCGTGGTAATAGCCTCAAGAGATGTCGCAGTAAATGGAGATGCATCTTTGTAAGAACGGCTTCAAAGCAAATTATTATAGATGGGTTGATCATGGCGAGCGCGAGGTGGACCATCTAGTTCTCATATAGTACAACCCTCCAATATTGTCGGCTGTCACGGCGAAATTGACATGAATGGAAGAGATGGTGGACAACATTGGTCGTGGGTTAGATCTCCCACAAGAGGAAGTGCCTACCCCACTTGCAACAGATTTCTTAAAGCTTCAAGGCCGCTTCAGTAGCTGCATGAGAAAAACAAACGTGACGCTTCCTTGCGGCCGTCCGTGACGCCTTATCGCAATTAAGTCAAAACATAATTTCTCGACCAAATGCTACAATGACTTAGTGAAGCTTATTTGCGCCTTTCTCCTCAAGACCACAAAATGCCACTTAAACTTGTATGATTCAAGAAAATTCTAAGTGGTCTAGGAATGCCGTGACGAGAAAATAAATTATTGTCCTCGATATTGCCTAATATTCGGAAGGAGCACGCAAAAAGACCCATCGCGATCGCTAGGAGAGTCTAGGTATGTTGAAGTTACCGACAAAGATGGTAACACAAAACAGACGAAGGTGGACGGCCACCACTTTCTTGCGGGCTTAGGGTGGATCGGCCACCACCGTCGACCCTAGGTATGGTGGACGCTTTGTCTCTAGGGTGGACGGTTTTGGTGTCGAAATTACTGTTTTTCCTCAGAGGAGGTTAGGACATGTAAGGTGATTAAGTGTGGATGTAAAGTCAAGCAATGGCAGCTCGGCGGACTAATGAATGTGGTGCCAAGCAAGGGAAGCTTGGCAAGCCAATAGGAGTCCGCAGCGCATCATCATCGCCTTGTTGTAGTACGTATGTGGCATGTAACACGATATTTGCACTGCTGCGGTCGTAATTGGAAGAGAGAAATTTTAGAATTTGGGACTCAATCCGGCTACCTCACAACATAAGGGACTCAATTCGCACGCCTTTCATAATTTGACATCCGGGATGCGAATTTCTTCAGTTTAGGTGTTTCTCAGCCTTTTCTTCCATTTTCCTATTTCCTTCTCTTTATAATCTTTTTCCTTTAGCACCCAATTGGTACTCTGCTTTTGCCCCGGTCTCTTATCTAATCACACGGAGTGATTCACCGAGTGCTTCTCCTCTCTCTCACTGCTTGTTCTTGGTCACGCCTTCTTGCCGCACTTGAGGGCTCGCTAGCGCCGACGCTGCTTCTCCCAGACTTCCGGCCTCACGGCATTTCCCACCACTGCCATGACGCTACGGCCAAGATCTCCAAATCCCACCAAATTTCCGATTCGCCGAGCGACATCTCCACCAACAAGGCTGTCAGAGCGCCCGATGTTCCATGTCAGAGTCAGGTGCCACTGCCCATCCAACCGCCAGCCCCGAATCCGCCTGTCAGTAGATGTCGAGGACTCTTTGCCTCTCCATTCACCAGAGCCGGGCTCCAGCCCGCTTAGGTTAGGCAACAAAGGGCCCCACTTGTTCTGCTGCCACATAGTAGATGAAGCGCAGCCACGGTTGATTTATGTGATCAAGGTTATTAATCCTTTGCTCGGCGTGCAAGGACGTAAGGATTATTGCACTGACCGCAGTGAACTCAAAGGATTATCTTGGCCAGCGATTTTTCAAGTGCCCCAAGAACAAGCAATTCGTGAGTGTGTTTCTTTGCAAAATTCTTTGTGCAATGCTTATGCTTGTGATGCCTTATTCAAATCTCTCCTTATTCAATTGAGCAGGTCCTAGGAACATGCCCAATTTACATGTTGCATGAAGTCTATGTGAAGCACCTATAGAAGCATGGTTTTTTGGGTTCAACCTTGTTCTTGGATGTTGTCCCTAACGTGGTGGATAAAATTAATCAGCTGGAGATGGGGATGGAAGAGATGAAGGAGTTGGTTGCGAGGAACAGAGAACCGAGAGTGAATTTTCTTTGTTTTGTTCTAGGATGCATCAATTTAACTTGTCTGATATTGGGCATCCTATTGGTTGTAATGAAGTAGATGATGTATAGTCTACGTACCTGTATGGAATATGTTTCCATCTACCATTGAAGCAGTGAGCTTGATGTACTAAATATCTATCTATTTTAATGGAATAGCTATGTTGGAGTGTTTCAGATTATCTAAAATGTGAAGTGCAAGTGTATGAATGTGTGAAAAACTTTTAAATTCTTGCCATACAGATATGATGCTTGTGCACAGCAGAAATGAACTTAACCTTGAAATGAATCTTCCTTCATTTGTTTTGGTTTGATGTCCAGAAATGAATCGTATGTGCTCAATGTTTCTCAATGTTTTGGTTTGATATCCAGAAATGAATCTTCCTTCATTTGTTTTGGTTTGATGTTCAGAAATGAATCTTCTTGCCATATAGATATGATGTCCAGAAATGATGTTTTGGTTTGATGTCCAGAAATGAATCTTCCTTCATTTGTTTTGGTTTGATGTCTAGAAATGAAAATCTTCTTGCCATACAGATATGATGTCCAGAAATGATGTTTTGGTTTGATGTCCAGAAATGAATCTTCTTGCCATACAGATATGATGTTTATATTCATACACCTAGGTGCATGACAGTTCAAAGATGCCATATCCTGCAACCATGCCACATTTTGCTTTATATTTTGTGCTTTACAGGGAGCTTTACAGCAACAACGTAAGTGGGACAACTCATTTAAGCTCCGAATGAAACTTGCAGCTTATATTGGGCTGTACATGCACCAGTTTATGTATTTAGCCTTTTCTCACCATCAAACATTCCAGGAAGGAACAAGTATGCATCCAGGAAGTGAACATAAGCATCCATTGGTCCAAAATGGTCTAGAAATTCAACAATGGTTGGTCAAGATTACAAAAGCATCCATCACTTAAAATGGTCTAGTCAAGATTACAAAAACATCCATCCAACCACTAAGAAAGCATCCAACATTTGAAATGGTGAAGTGCATTCACCAAACTAAGATTACAAAAGCATCCATCACTTAAAATGGTTCAGAAATCGATAATGGTCTAGTTTCCAAAAGCATCCACCAGGACAATGGTCTATTTTTTTTTGCTTTTCTTGGAGTGACCTTCTTATTCTTAGCTCTCTTTCCAGGGGAATTTTTTGGCCTCGGAGGGGTGGTCTGGTGCTCATTTATCCCTGCTCCACCTCCAAAGCTCAATGCCAGTTGTCTGAAAAATAGATTCAGTAATAAACAAAACAGACTAGTATTGAATGAGACTAGCAAAATTAGAGCGCTAATGCATGATTTTACTTTCTAGTATATAGTTATACATTATAGAAGTAGCTTACTGCGTTGATCTATACGCTTTTGTCAGTCTGTCCTTTATTTTTATAAAGTTTCTGTACTTTTGACTTGACTAACTTGGTTTAGCTTAGTGAATCGCAGGTCGTGTCACACCTATATTCTATTTTTTCTAAAACAAATGGCAAGGAACTCTATTATTTATTAAAAAGAAGAACAACATTCGAGTTAAAAAACATACATACTATACACACGCGCACGAGCACACCCCGGCTTGCACCCGGCTCGTGAGGCGTCCACGTCGATCCTCGAACGCGAGCAGGCTTCATGGCGCTGAAGCGCTTCACCAGCTGGCCAGCTGAGCTGAGCTCTCACCCATATTCTATTTTTAATCTCTTGCTTCCGTATATTCTATTTTTAATCTCTTGCTTCCGAGTGGCTCTTCTATTAGCTATTTCTCTTGCATTAGACTAGACAAATTAAAGTTGCAGAACAGCACGAACAGAATTAGAGTAGGAGATGGAAGCCTTCACTTAACACAGAAGCCATTAGCAAGCAATCAGGTTTTGTGTGATCAAAACACCCTACAAGTACGAGCTGAACACTAGCTCATGAATCATGATGTTTCACATACTTCTGTCCTAACTGTACCTTGCAAGGACAAATAACCACAGTAAAGTACAGTTGGAGGATATTAGTCAAACCACTGGATGTAGGGCTGTTATCTCCATAGCGAGAGGTCCGAACCAGGACAAAAAGCCCCTATCTGTCATCCTGACGAATACTCATACGAGGGGGTACCCCACAGTAAGGTATACATCTATTTCAAGATCGTTTCTCTCTCAGTCATTTGGACATGGCGGCGAGATTGGCAATAAGGCGAGTAATCGGAGGGATATTACCAAAGTCTCCGCCCCTCACAGATGGGATTATCACTGAATATTGGACAGAACGCCAAATGGGTCGTCTTAGGCCCGGCTCTGGCCGAAGGCCTCGTTGGGCCACGAAGGATCCTCGGCCTCGATCATGCCCACCAGGCGCTGACTGCCAGAGGCTCCGGGCGCCCCATGAGTTCGACCTAGCCGCAGGCTCCAAGCAAGACCAGAGGGCCCCGACCGCCTCGTGCTGCCAGCGCCCAGACCGACTTGACCTCAAGTTAGCCCTAACGAGTCTCGACTAACCACCTCCGCCACGTCACTGGTCGACTTCGAGCCGGGTCACCGCCTCGAACACGACGGCCATGCTAGGGCAAAGGCCTTCCCAAGGCTGGGGCCGCCAAAGTCAAGCGCCAATCCCTTCACCCCTGGCATGCACAATGGAGAGACGCTGCCTCCCGAGGCGACGCTTAGAGCACACAGAACGACGGCAAGATTCTGCAAGTGCAGAGAGCAGCGCAAGGCCGGACGAACGTCACAACAAGGTTCACTAATCCGGACGTGGGATACACAGAGCTCGACAATACCAGATCAAGACCGGACTTGACATATCTCACCCCTACTTTTCTCTTCCAAACTCCAGTGTAACCTGCTCCCTCCACCTATATAAAGGGAGGCAGAACCCTCAGGGAGGGGGATCGGAGCGCTTACAAGCATATGGCTCCCAAAGCACATCTCGCTTGTTCCTTTCACTCTGACGAGGCGATCAAAGCAAGCCCTTTTGCTTCGCGCTGTAACGCGGTAGTCCATCGCACCCCGAGCAATACATAACCACCACACGAACTGGAAGTAGGGACGCTCGCCCGAACCAAGATACATCTGCCTCTCGAGTCAACCATTCAAGGAGAGGAACACGCCCCTAGACTTACAAATTTACTTGCTTGTTTCAATAAACACCAACAGCTATGCGCCCGGTAGGGGCGTCATGGCATCATCATCTCCGGATTCCCACTTGCTTCCTTGATGGCTTTCTTTTCACCATGACGGCAAGATTTGCGCCGAGGAGCCGGATTCGCTTCGGCCTCGATTGCGCCACCTCCGGCCAGGAGAGCTCAGTGCTCGTGCCTCGCTCACCTCGAGACCAGGCTCATTGAGCTCGACTCAATCCGCTGACGCTTTCGGGCGACTTCCGCCAGGTGCTCCTATCGCGACCCCGACGCCGAGTTCGTCGCCAAGGCCATCTCGGCGGCAGTGCTGCTGTGAGCTTAGCTGGGCGGTGACGCCGCCTCCCGCAGTTTCGCGGTTCATGGTGATGGCCGGCTATGCGCTAGCCTCATCCACTTAATTGCCGGAGGTTTCCTCCACCACTACTCCAGCCTCCGGACGGAGTTACAAGTCTGACGAAGTTGATTTCGCGAGTGCAACATGGCAAAGTGGCCTTACCCGCCGACCCCGTAAGTCTGTGAATCGCCGCCTGACGCGCGAGGCGCAGGAGGCGGAGGAGAGCCTCGTGCTCGCCACCGAGCTTCAAAGAAGATCGCGAATAGCCGAGGCTCGAAGGCCCACTGACAAACTCGAGTGCCGACTGAGCAACAGCCACTCGAAGCCTCACATCGCTTCGAGCTGCTGCGCAAGCGCACGCCAGTCCAAGATCAACAGCCGAGGGTCCGACGGTCTCCGTTCTTCCCCACGCCCGCCTAAAATGTCGCTGCAGAAGAATGCCGCCTCGCAAGATCCCCGAGCCAGAGACCAAGGCCAAGGCCACGCACCGAACCTCCGGTCAGGAGCGTACGCTGCAGCAAGACATGCAAGGCTCGGCCCATCACTGGGGCTTTTCGAGCCACTCGGAGCCATAAAAGCAGCTGGGACCCGCTGGGTCCAGCGAAGACGGGCGCTGCCCTCGAAAGCAGCCTCCTAGGGCCTCACAGACTCTGGTGCACCAAATACTGGGTGATGCTGCCATGCGTCTGCGACACCCTCGAGGCGCAGAGGAGGGTGATGGATGAGGCGCCCGATCGCGGGTCGGGACAATGGATGGCGCCACAACTGCAGCCCAAGCCCCGACAGCCACGGGCCTCAGTATTCGTCAGGATCCGCGAACGCGATTTCCCGCCGAGTTCCGCACTGCCAACATCACCAAGTACACCGGGCGACAAACCCCCTTGTTCGGTTGAAGATTATCGGCCAAGATGCGGGCAGGGGAGCTACTGATGATCTTTTCATCATCCAAGATTCCCCATCTACTCATGCGACTCGGCCGAGCCCCGACTCGAGTACCTACCCGCAAACACCATCAGAACTGGCCGACCTGAAGAATCTCTTCGTCGTGGCAATTTCCGTGGCACATACAAGCCGCTGGAACTCCTCGACTAAGGCTGCAGCAGCAGCCTAGGGAGACTCTCCGGATTACATCAGCGCTTTCTCCCAACAATGTAACGAGCTCCCGACATTTGCGACGCCGACGTCGTCTTGAGCTGCTTCATCTACGCACCACCTCCAAAGCTCGTCCAAGTTGGTCAGGTGGCAAGCCCAGACCACCAAGGAGTTTCGACATCGCCATCAATCACGCCTTCGGCGAGGTGGCCGTGGGGCCATCTTCGATAAGGAAGGCTAAGCGGAGTCCGTCCCGACGCCGTGCCCTCCGACCTTGCCGGCTAAACGGAAGCGAAGGGAAGCAAGGCTATTTATTTAGCGCACCGCTTCGCCGCCTAGCTAGAAGCGGCAGCGCCGACCACTTCGAGAAAATTGGCGGATGGACCAGGTCCGTGATTACGGTACTCATTGGCATGGGCAATACAGGACCGCGAGACCTCGGCGTTTATTTCCAAAGCCCCCACGCGGGGCAAAGGGAAAAAGTGAGACTCGGCGCCAGATGCCGAGGAAAAGAAAGCGGACGACGAGTTCCCCGAACCCGACGGCTGTCTTATCATCTTCGGTGGGCCGGCGTGCTACGCCGACAAGCGGCGGCTCAAGCTCACCTTCCGGGAGGCTAGCACCCAGGTACCTCTGGTGGTCGGAGTCTCCGATCACCTTTGATCGAACCGACCACCCCGACCAAGTTCCGCAACCAGGGAGATATCCGCTGGTTGTGGCCCTCGTTGTGGGGCCAAAGCGCCTGTCCAAGGTGCTCATGGACGGCGGCAGTAGCCTCAACATCCTGTATGTTGAGACTCTCGACGCAATGGGGATCCTCGCTCGCCGCTCGACCGAGCAAGACGCTTTTCCACTCGCAGATCGCCCCAGCCGCCGAGTTTGACCACTCACGGGCAGATCGACTCGCCTGGCCACCTTCGGGAGCTCGACAACTTCCGCACCAAGACCCTCACCTTCGAGGTCATGGGGTTTCCTGGCTCCTACCACGCCATCATAGGGAGGCCATGCTATGCCAAGTTCATGGCGGTCCCCAACTACACCTACCTCAAGCTGAAGATGCCGGGACCACGGGGAGTTATCACCGTGGCCTCGTCTTTTCAGCTCACCTACAATCATGAAGAAGTTAGCTATGAAGTCAAGGCCGACGCCATCGCGTCCCCACGAAGCTCGAAAACCTCGGAGGAAACCTCCGAGTCCGCCTCGACTCCGGCAAGTCGGGGCCAGGATCCTTCAAGTCCGCCGAGGACACGGAGGAGGTCGCGTCGATCCTCGTGATCTCGCCAAGACCGGCGGGTCGGAGCCACGCCCCGCCAATAGAAGACGCGCTGTCGACTTCTTCCGCGCCTAATCGAGATGTTCTTCGCATGGAAGCCTCCTCCGACATGCTGTGCATCCCAAGGAGGTCACCGAGCACTCCTTGAATATCCGACCGCCTAACGCCGGCCACCTAATGCTTGCGCGCTTGGACGAGGAGAAGCGCAAGATCATAGGGGGAGATCGCCAAACTTTTGGCCGCAGGTTTATAAAGAGGTGTGCCACCCTCGAGTGGCTAGCCAACCCCGTCTTGTAAAAATGTAAGTCCGGGCAATGGAGAATGTGTTGACTACACGGGCCTGAATAAGGCATGTCCCAAGGATCCTTTTCCATTGCCTCGCATGGACCAAGTTGTCGACTCCACCGCAGGTGCGAATCCTCATCCTTCCCGGATGCTACCGCTACCGCCAGATAGTGATGAAAGAGTTCGACCACCATGACTTCTTTCATCACCCGTTCTCTTCGCTCATATGTAACTATGCCATTTGGTCTAAAGAACGGGTGCTACATACCAAATGATGTATGCAACGTGCTTCAATGACCAAATAGGTCGAATATCGAGGCGACGCCGATGACATCGCCGTCAAAACTAAGAAGGCCGACGATTCATCGCCGATTTAGAAGAGACTTTTATGCAGCCTCCGGAAGGTTTCAGATAAAGCTTAACCCCCGAGAAATGCGCTGGGTCCCTAAGGAAAACTACTCGGCTTCATCATCTCGAGCGCCGCATCGGCCAATTGGGAGAAGATCTCAAACATCATGAAGATGGGCCCGTGGACAACTCCGAAGGGGTCCGTGTTTAACTAGATGCCTGGTACCCTTGAGTCGCTTTCGGTCTCGTCTTGATGAACGAGGAATGCCACTCTACAAGCTACTCAAGAAATCCGATCATTTCAATCCTAGACCTGTAGAAGCGCAGAAGCTCTCACCAACCGAGTGTTCTCGACCACATCCGGCCGGGTCGCCCCGACACAGAGGAACCGCTTCTTCCTCTACATTGCCGCCACGACCCAGGTCGTCAGCGCGGCGCTTGTTGTGGAGCGAGCCGAAGAAGGCCATGTGCTCAAAGTACAACGGCCGGTGTACTTCATCAGTGAAGTGCTCTCCGAGTCTAAGGCTCTGTACCAGTGCATAAATTGCTCGGCGCGGTGCTCATCACGAAGAGAAAGCCGTCCACTACTGATCAACACCGCTCTCTTAAGGTGACCTCCTCGCCACTTTCGGCGAATCGTCCTGCGAATCGCGGACGCCGAAGAATCGCCAAGCTCGAGCTCAACGACCACGACATATCGTGACGCCCTCGCGACGGTGATCAAGTCGCAGGTTCTTGGCCGATTCGCCACCGAAAGGGACTGAAGCTCAGCGCCACCGGCGTAGAAGACCCGAAGCATCGACGATGTACTTGAAGGGTCCTACACCAAGAATGGAGCAGTCGGGTCATCATTGTTTCCCGCCGAACAAGCTCCAAAGACGCTTATCCGGCTACTCTTTCGATGGAACCAACAACGCCGAGTACGGCCCTAGTCAACGCCTCTCGATCACATTACCTCGCTGGCCGACTCTACATACACGGCGACCCAAGCTTGTCGCCACTAAGTCATGAAGGCCTTGAGCTCGTGACACCCATGGCAACAGATCACTTGGAGGTGCGCAAACTCGAGGAGAGGTTCAAGGGTTTCGAAGCCACCATAGCTACCGATGCTTCAACGGTGAAGCCGACTACCTAGCCAATCTCGCCTCTAGCAGAGGACCGGTCCCGCCGGGATCTTTGTCTCCCTCACCAACCTTCCGTCTGACCGATTCGACCCACCCGGCCGACCGATTCTCCGGGCGAACTGCCTCGACCGCCGAGTGGTCGGACGCGAACTATCTGGTCGGGCCGCGGGCGTGTTGCTTGCCGACTTCGACCGAGGAAGCCCTTCATCGACCGCCGATCGACGGATCGCCTCGCCAACCAAACTAAGGCCCGCTACCGCCGACGCGTGCGGTCTTCGCCCTGGTCGGAGAAGACCTCTACAAGAGGAGCTCCTCCGGAGTTCTCCGTGGCGCATTCTCGCGACCAAGGGAAGCGATGTCGCTCGACATCCATGGCGCGCTCGCGGCCACCACGCAAGGCCGCCATGTCCCTTGTAGGGAAAGCCTTCCGCTTGGTTTTATCGGCGACCGTCGTGGGCCGACGCCGAAGCAGATTGTTCGTGACCGGCGGGTGCCAGCTTCTTTTCGGCAGACATCTTCCAATAAGAAAGCTTTGCGCATTTATTCCCATCACATGGCTATTCGCCGCTTGGGGACTCGACCGGTTGGGCCCTTCAAAAGGCGCCGGGCTTGACCCACACGCCGTCATGCGGACAAGTTCATCAAATGGATAGAAGCGGTTTATCGCCACCATCACCGTGCGGCAGCCAACTTCTTCCGGACATCGCTTATCGGTTCGAGTCCCGAACTCCATCATCACCGATAGCGAACGCAGCTCACGGAAAGAGTTCTCGAGTTCTGCGACGATTTCAACATCCGTGTCGACCGGGCAGCAAAGAGCTCCATCCGCGACCAACGCCAGTGTCGAAGGGCTAACGGCATGATCCTCCGGCCTTTGCCGCCAATCTTCACCGATCAAGAAATTTATGTGGACGACGGGTGGCCGAAGCGCTCCGCTTCGCCGAGCTCGCGACTAATCGACCTGGCCGATCGGGTTTACACCATTCTTCATGGTGTTCGTGTTGAAGCCGTCCCGCTTAACCGACCGAGTACGGCGCTACGAGATTGCAAGCCTCGACGAGGCACGGGGCTCGAATCACAACAAGACGCCATCGACCAGCCTCGACGAGGACGCGATGTGGCTGTCCGCGACGGCTAAGTACCAAAACAGCCGTAGCCGCTTACCACAATAAGCCAGTCCGCGATCGGTCCTTCTGGCATATACACTGTCTCTGCCAAAGTTCAGTCCAACAAGGACAGCTATTAGTTGTCCTTCCGTGGAAGGGCCCTTCACCGTCAGGAGGTCCTTCGACCCGGCACCTTTCGACTCAAAGACGCCGATGGCAACATTGTATCTAACGCATGGAATATTGAGAAGTTAAGGCGATTCTATCCCTAAAACTTTTCCTTTATTCCTGCGTCTCCGGCAAATCCCGAAGTTCTAAATGCAGCCAGCACACCACACCTCGGTCCTCATGCGCCACTTTCGGGCTACTTGTTCGTGATACTCACCCAAGTCGGTTCCTCGATCGGCTATCGCGACCTCCCTAGCAGTAACCCTTTCGATCCAAGTGATACAACCCACGCCCAAAGAGCCTACCATGCAGTAGTGCTTTATGGAGAAGGAAGTGCCCGTTCGTAAGGGCGGTCCATAGTCAATCGGGATACGCTTTTGGGGTGTTAAGTCTATTGTTATCTTTATGCTTCCTCGAAGTAAAGAAGGCCCACTCCACGCTCCAACAACCCCAACGGTTCCTAAGGACTACGGTACTATTCAATGAAGTGCTCATCACAAAGGAAATGCAAGATATCAAACAAAGTTCCCAAAATACATATTGTATAAACATTACATCACATGTAGGCAAAAGTTAGACGCGGCGCCCAAGGGTTCTCAAACAAAGGCGCTGTTGCTGTGAGCTATCCATCGCCACGATGACACCGCCTAGTCCCGCCACCTCTTCGGGCCACGCCCAGCACTTTGGCTCACTTCGCTCAAGGCCCCTTCGATCCAGCGACGGTCGCGACAATGGGTCGACGCGGCCATCGCGGGCAGAAGAGCCAGCACGTGATTTCCACATCGACGGCGACTTCCCCGCCTCGAGCGGAGCGCCCAGCTGGGTAGGCCGGCCAGGCATCGTCACTGGTGAGGTCAGAGGCGATCGCGACAAGAAGATTTCCAACGGCTCGCTCACCTCACCCCAAAGGGCTCTAGGCTCCCGGCCATGCTCTCGTGGGCCGGATTTGAGCATGGAGAGGAGGTTCTCATGAGGACCAGGCCTCGTGCAGCCTAGCCACTCTTCTTCCTGCTGCCGCACCCGAGCCTGCCGCGACGACACCTCTCGCACGCTGTGAGCTCCTCCCGCCCATACCCGAGCCTGTGCCACAATGCCTCCGCTTCGGGCGGCGGCCGCGGCGGCTTGACGCCAGGAAGCCTCCATCCACGCTAACATGGCCGCACTGCTCCTGCCACCGAGGGACTACTCGGGCGGCTTGGGAGCACGGAGGTGGCTCCAATGCGTTCACCTCCCACATCAAACACCGGTAAGGGACACAATGAAGCGGCAAAGGAACCCGAGCCGGTTACTGAAGAGAGAAGAAGCAACTTAACATCAAGAAGAAGAAATCGGCCATCCCGAGGCTAAGCAAGGAAACTCACTCGAAGAGGATTCCAGATGCGTATATCGACGATGGCAAGGTGAGCCCGCCCCTCACCACGGCTGCAGTCGATCCGGCATCGGTGCGGGGCCTTTTGCCAGCCCTCCGATCACCGAAAGATCGCGCCGCTCGCCATCTTGCTTTTCAAAAGGGTTGGAAGATGAGTGCAGGGAGACGGCGGGCCAAAAGAATGGCTAGGCGTGGTCGTTTCACGCCCCATGTCAGATTATAGAGAGGCGGGCGGAGCGGCCAGTTGCGCGCCGCACAGCAAAGCGCCGACGCCAAGATTAACTCCACGCTTAGCGCGATGAGACGGTCCTTTCCACTCCCATCAGGCATTAAAATGTGACGGACGGGCAGGGGCGGAAGGACACCGCCTGATAGGCGCGGCTCGACCTCCTGCTTTCGCCCTGGGTCGAACCTGCCGCACCGCCATAGCGAAGAAGGTTCGACGGCCGCAGCTGCCCCGAGGTGGTGAAAGGCCCATTTTCGCCGTCTCGATGGAAGGTTGAGCGACGGGCCCAATAGCCACGACGCTCCAACACTTGAAATAAAAAAGTTAAGGCGATTCTATCCCTAAAACTTTTTCTCGCTCTCAAGACCAATCTTCCATCCCTCCGAAGTTCAGCACTGCAATGCACTCCGACTTGGTCCCCACGCACCTCTGGCCATAAGTTCACACACTCACACTGTCTATGGACCCTACCGGCTACTTCGGTTCCCTAGCGCGTAACCCTCTCAACCCAGCCACTTTTTACCACGCCAATGCATCACTAAGCATAAGTAGTGTCACAGAGAAGGAAGTGCCCGTAAGGCGATCCATAGTTGGTCGGGAACACTCTCTTTCCCGTGCGCAAGTGCGATGAACGGTTTATACTTAAGTTCCTATGACTCACACGGTCGGACCTGACCCGCTACTCGTTCCTAGCGGTAACCCTCTCAACCTAAGGCATTACTCGGCCACTCTGCCCGGCCACTGTTTACAAAGCAAGATCGCTGAAGAAGGAAGTGCCCGTCTTGGCGATCCATATGGTCGGGAACACCCTTTTCCGTGTTAGAATGCAAGCTTAACGCTTTTGTTCCTTAGGTCCCTCGCTTTTTGAACTTTCCTCAAAGGTGTTAACATACCAACCTACGCTTGCACAACCCTCGCGGTTTCTAAAGCTATGGTCGTCAAATGTTCATCACCTCAGGGAAGTGCGAAAGATAAAGTCGGACCTACGGAATGGCCCGACTGGCTAAAATGCTAAAACAGACTTTCGCTCATTACATGACGGGTTATTACATCACAAAAGTCAAAACATCTAATTTTTTCCTCATCGCCAAAGGAGGGCGCCGGGCGATATCCGCCGGCGATCACTCGGCATGCGGGTCGATTTCGCCCTCGAACCCGCCGACCTCCTCCTCCGGGTCCGGTCAAGCGATCCCGCTTACTAACAAAGGTCAAGGTTGATACACATCCATAGTAGGAGATGACGTTGACGAGAGCCGAAGAAGCTCCGAGGACGATCCCTTCACTCACCGAGCTCTTGACGTGCTTTGGCACGCGGGCTAGATCGGTGGCAAGTGAGCTCGGACCCTGCATGGCGGTCCCGAGCACCCGGTCGCAGACCTCCCGACCGACCTTCCGAAGGGTCACCGCCGCAACCGCTTCTGACAACTCTTTCTCCGATAGCTCCCTTCATCGACAAGGCAACTTCTCGTGACGTGGCGCCAGATCACGCCTCCACCGCTTGTCTCCGCGCCCCACCAAAGATCGCCGAGATTCTTCGCAACTCGCAGATCGGCTATATCAAAGTATGCCGGCGAGCCGCGATCGCAGAACCGAACCAGATTGGGTTGTTTACGGCCGCGAGGCCATCGTGAGTGCAAGATCCTCCTCGCCTTAGCCTGCTCTCCTGGTCGCCATGCATCTCTCCTCGAGTCCAACTCTTCCCGAGCTTGGTCGCGGCCCCTGAAATGCGGGTCACCTCGATCACATGCGTTTCTTCCAAGGGCGGACGACGCAGATCCTTAGCGCTTATTGGCCTCCACCAAGAGGCTCAAGCTCGGATATGCTTGCGTCTTCAGGACTTGGTTATCTCGACACTCGAAAGCGCATTTTGAGAATCGACTCCAGCGCCCGGCTGGCCCTCCTCCGCCTTCCGTCACAAGGCCAAGACTTCCTCGAAGGCCATACGCCTGAGCGCAGACGGTCGCTCCTCCTTTCTGGCCATCCTCCCGGCCGACAGTTCCGAGGAACTCCGACTTCTCCACCGATCGGTCCAGCAATTGCTGCGAGACACGAAGCACCCTATTAGCTCGCCGACCAATAAAACTCATTGAGAATGGAGGATGGGGCTTGGTTCGGCTTACTGCGCCGATCGGGCGAGCCTCCTCGGAGATGGCCTTCAACGCCTTGTCAGCGGATGCGAGGGCGAGAGCCAAACCCTCTCGGATCTGGCTTACCTCGGCCTCGACTCGCTGCACGCCCCCCTAGACTCCGCCGCGTCGTCCAACACGAATAACGGCTTGTCGGACGGGTCGCGTTCGGCTAAGTCAAGACAGTAAGGGCGCCCGGGCGATCTCTGCGGGTCGCTTCGACAGTCAAGCGCTATGAGGTCACGCGGCGCCGCCACTCGCGCCCCGCAATGACCACCTCTAACGCCCGATCGCCCGGCTGGGCCTCGGCGACATCGGCAGGTTCACGATAGTACTCAGACCGTGCGCTACCGCATAGTCTCCCGCGATGGCGGCGAAGTTTCCTCGTCTCTTTGCCCTCCGACGAGGCCCCGACCCGCCAAGGGGCGCTAGGACCTCCTCGCCTAACTCCTCCGGACCTCTCCTCTTAAGTAGTCCCACCGCTTACGCGACTCAACGTCCGCCGGCTTCACCGACGACACGACTTCGGCGCTGATGCTCGATCGCCGCCGTCAGAGATACGATACGACCGCGGGCCGCCACATCCAATATGAACTCGCTGAAGCGACGGTGCGGCAGCGACGCTTTTTTCATCGGGTCTTTGCGGGCGAAGTCGCCTTATGTTTCTCAGGACGGTCCGCCTAGGACGCCCACTGGCCTCAACGACGGCAGCTGGCCGTGCCGCACTTATCCGGTTACGCCACCAGCCGCTCAAAGTCGAACGTGTTGTATGGGTCGCCATTGCCATCGCCAAGTTGTCGCCGAGGAAGACTCGGATCGATCAGACAGTACGGCACGGCCATTTCGAGACCTCCTCACCGCGGCGCCCTTCTTCTTCCTCCTCCTTCTTCTCCTCCTTCAGGGCGGACTCGTGTAGGCAGAGGCCTTATGGCCTTAGCCCTCGCCTTCCTTCTCCCCAAGCAATGCTCAGAGACCATCCCAGCCAACCCCGAACAACACAAAGGCGTCGGTCGACAATGTGCTAAGGGCTGAGGAGGAAGGAAAAGGAAGGAAAAAGAAAGGAGAATCGCTCGGCTTACCAAGTCCGGGGGATTTTCCGCTGAGAAAGGCTCGAGGTGGCCTCTCGCCACGCAGTGGCGCTCTCGACCAACACGGCCACCCTAGCCTCGACCCGCCCATGGGCGAGCTCGCCTCCACCATCCTCATGGGATCGATGCCCCGTCTTCGAACATGGGGCGCCCTTCCATGAGGGGTTGAACGCAGCGCATCTTCATGAATGCGCCAAGACGACGACGTCCACGGTCAAGCCCTCCGCTTCGGGCCTTGATCCGCTTTGGTGATTATCTCTACCTTGTTCTTCTCCCATTTGCTCGGGGCCCCAGCCCACTCGGACCTCGCCTGGGCGCTTGGCCGGTAAAGCCGGGCGTTGCCTCCCGTTTTCGGACGTAGAACCATTCGGGGTGCCACCCCCGATTCGATGACGGCAGCTTCAAGTCGATGTAGTCCGCTGCACGGCCGGGGCGCAATTGGAGGGCTACGCCACCCATGAGCACCGGAGTATCCGCCGGCTGATCCTTCCTCAGCCGGGCATGGAAGAAGTGCCTCCAGAGCGCCCAGTGGGGTTCGATCCCCAAGAACGCTTCGCACAGCGTGATGAAGGTCGCGATGTGGAGCACCCCATTAGGGTTTAGCTGGTGCACTCTACTTTGTAGTAATGCAACAGCCCGCGGACGAACGGGTGGAGCGGGAGTTCAACCAGCGCCAGAGAACGAGGCGAGCACAATGATCTCGTTATGGCCGCTTAAGGGACGGCGATCCGCTTAAGCACCCTCCACCGCGAGACGCCTCGCGAGGAACCTTCTTCTCCAAGTTTTGCGCGGCTTGGATCAAGGCGGAGCACTCAGTGCCACGACATCTCGAGGTGGAAACCGCGAAAGGGTGGGAGAAGGAAAGGTGAAGAACTCTCTCGCTCTTGGCTCTTTTCTCGTGCAAGAAGACGAGGAGACAGGGAAAGCAAATGCGAAGAACTCGCCCGAGCACCCCCACGCCAGATTAGAGGCCATCAGCGCACAACCGAAGTGACGCTTAGCCAAAGGAGCACCATCTCGGTTGAGACGTCGCACGTCCCGTCTGAGCGCCACGGCCGACCGCTGGTGAGACGCATCGGTTCCCAATCATTTCCTTTCGCATTTAATTGCCTCCACACGCATTAAAAAATGGCAGAGGCGCCAGACGCCGCCTCCGTGACACGCCTCGCAACCTCTCGATCTCCGCCGCCAGTCTGGGTCCGACCGACCAAACAGTATGAAAGCCCACCGGCCACGCGCCTCGAGGTGGCAAAGCGCCATGTTTCCAAAGGCCTGATCTACCAAGTGGATTCGCCGCCCAAACCCAGAGAATTGAGCAGGGGCGAGGACAAAGCGAACCCCTGGTTCTCGGCTGGGTCTGGTGGACGACCCAATACGCTTTAACTTCGTGTCCGAGACCATACTTCACACTCGATGAGGACATCACGCCCATGGATACAACCACATCTACACATCAATTTGAACCCGCTGCTATTATACAAGGACCGGTTACTCGAGCTCAAGCACTGACGGTTTAATCATCAGGTGAATGCGTTCCTGAGCCTGCCCATTAGTGATAACATGAATGGGATGCTATTTAATACTTGTGGTGATTTGATTGTACCTAGGAACCATGGAGAAGGACCCTCATGGACCAAAGTTGGGCCAAAGATTAAGTTCAAGTCGGATTGGAAAGAGAAGCTCAAGTTCGAGTCCTGTTCGGCCTCTCCAACAGTGCTGATTTCAAAATATCATAACTTTCAATTCCCGAGGTTTCTGGAGGCCCATGAGTACACATTTAAAAGATCTCGGAGTCTACTTTCCAAAGGATCTAGCCTCACCTCAAAACTCCTTCAGATGCGTCCGAAAACTGCCAAATACCACATATTGCATTTTCAGTCCGAGTTCGAGTCCAATTCGGCCTCCCCAACAGCACTGACTTTAAAATGCCATAACTTTTGATTCCGGAGGCTTCTGGAGGTCTATGAGTACACGTTTGAAAGATCTCAGAGTCTACTTTCCAAAGGATCCAGCCTCACCTCAAAACTCCTTCAGATGCATCCGCAAACTGCCAAAAACCACACATTGCTTTTCCAGTCTGAGTCAAACTCTAGTCCAAGTAGACTTGGTGCTTTGGATTTGAGTTGTATTAGAACTCCAATGCTATGGACGACCCCCTCCCGCTCCTCTAGTATAAATAACCACCCAAACCCTCATCTAGGACTTGGGTTTTGTTTATTTGATAGTTTAGCCATTGCTACTATTTTGAGTCTTCCAGACGTGCTCAACAGCCGCCTAAGAAGCTCCTTGTTTCAGAACCCCACTTTATCAATCCTTCATCTTTATTTGCAATTTCAGATTGCCTTTACCTTTGTTCTTGCTTGTTCTTCGTTGCATGCAGGAATTGAACCTCGTGTTCAGGTTGATCGTGCCAGCGGCAAGATCAATAACCCTCTCGAGTTGGTTTAGCGATTGCTAAGCGCGATCGTCGTCAATGCGTTGTAGTCGGATCGTCAAAGTCAATTCCACCAAATCGAAGTTATCACTCTCATCGAAAGATCGGGACACCATAGTGCTATCAAGTGATATCAGAGCGCCAAGTTGCTCGGTGAGAGTTTCAATACCCAAGATTAGTTTTTGTTTTCTGTCCAAAATTGAAAATCCTCCACAAAAATTCAACCTTTAGATTCAATCTGGTATTTTAGTGAGTTTTGTTAGGTTTAGATCCATTAGAGTCCTTGTTTTAGTTGCTGATCGTTTTTCCTTCGCGTAGCTTTTTTTTCCAATCTGTCCAGTTCTTTGTTTTGTTCATAACTTTTGCATACGAGCTCGGATTCTAGTGTTTTTGCACTTTCCTAAAACCTTGAGACATGTTCCACAAAAACCTAGTTGGGCATGAAATCTAATTCCATCTAAAAGGTTGTTTAATCTTAACATCAAATTCGGGAAGTAAGTTGCAATTGCAATCCAGGTCGGTTCAGTATTTTGATCATAACTCTCACATCCGAACTCCGATTGAGAAGTTTTTATACTTTCCTGAATCCTTGAAGAGTCCTCTACAAAAACATTTTTGAGTGTCCTTTGTGATTCGGATTCCTTCAAACCGAATTTGACTCGAATTCGGATTTGGTCAGATCGGCTGAATTTTGTTAAATCTGTGCACCTTAGTGTTTTGGCCATAACTTCTACATATGAGCTCCAAATTGTGTGTTTGAATACTTGTTTTAAAGCTTAGAACTGTACCATCATTTTGTTATTGTGAGCAAGCTTGATTCGGTCATTTTCATATCTTAATTGCAGCCACAACCTTACTGCAAAGTTCTGGCCGAATTTGGGTTTGTTTCTTCAAATTGTGTTCTAGCTTTGTGCCTTTGAGTTGGTTGAGTCCAGTAGCATCTACAACCACAAAAGTGCTACGCCCCGGGTCAGCGGACGGCCTGGGGTCCGATACGGGATCGAGTAAAGAAAGGTTTCTCATGGTTACGCCCCAGTGGCTCTGACACCCGGCGAGGATCGTCCGCTCGGAAAGGTCCCCCTTGGGAGGGATCTCCAGGGCCCACTCGGATAACCCGTTAGTAGCTCCACGAGCACGGTGTTCAAACCAACGCATGGTAAACACAGCGTTTGCTCACCCCCTCCAGGTCCCACACCGCGGGCCAGGCGTTCGACGGGCAGATGCATGGCCACTCTTCGCCAGATAGCCTCGCCTAACGAGGACTCGGGATGGACGCCCTCCGCCTAGCTCCGGTGTAAAACCAGCCTTGCGAACGCGTCTAGCTATGACGTAAAACGAGCACCCGGACTCAGAACTCGCTGAGGCATCTGGACATCCGCTCCTACTAAGGCCGCGTCTAGCTACGACGTAAAATGAGCACCCGGACTCAGAACCTCGCTGAGGCATCTGGACGTCCGTGCCTACTAAGGCAGCATCTAGCTACGACGTAAAACGAGCACCCGGACTCAGAACCTCGCTGAGACATCTGGACGTCCGCGCCTACTAAGGCCGCATCTAGCTACGACGTAAAATGAGCACTCGGACACCAGAACGTTGCGTAAGGCATCTGGACATCCGTGCCTACTAAGGCCGCGTCTAGCTACGACGTAAAACGAGCACCCGGACTCAGAACCTCGCTGAGACATCTGGACGTCTACGCCTACTAAGGCCGCGTCTAGCTACAACGTAAAACGAGCACTCGGACACCAGAACCTCGCTGAGGCATCTGGACGTCCGCACCTACTAAGGTCACGTCTAGCTACGACATAAAATAAGCACTCGGATACCAGAACCCTGCCCAAGGCATCGGGGCGTCCGCGCCGACCAAAGTTGGCACCAAGCCAAGTCCCCCCGACCAAGTCGGTCGGGCTCGGCAAGCCAGTGTAACCCCCCAACCAGCTCTCCGACCTGCTCGGGGGCTACACCCACCGGGTGCGCTCGCGCGCACCCGGTCGAAACCGGCCGACCAAGTCGGTCGGGTCCTGCCAACCTAGGCAGCCTTCCGATCCACTCAGGGGCTCGGGCCCAACTGAGTCCGCCCGTACACTCCTAGTCGGACTTTTGCCGACCAAAGTAACCCCCCGACCAGCTCTCCGACTTACTTTAAGCTACCACGAATGCGCTCGTCGCACTCAGCTTGAGACCGGTCAACCAAGTCGGTCGGGCTCGGCCGACCAAGGCGGCCACCCCAGAGAGCTCGTTGCTTCCTTACACGATGCTGTGGCTGAGGTCCGAAAGATCGCAGGGACAAGGATTCCGAAAGGGCAGTTTATATTACACACGATATAAATTGTTCCCATTTAAGCAATTAAGAAATGACATACAACATCAGAGACGTCAAGGTGACGTATGAATCTAAGCGCCGCGCGCCTAACCGCTTCGATAAGGGCGTCCCTCACCTTGATGAGCTTCGGGACGACGTCGATCAGCGCGTCGACGGCGGTGGCGGCGCGAGCGGCGGTGTCTTCCTCGGCCCATTCGGCCATGGCGAGCTCGGAGTCAACCCAAAGCTCCGCTAAGAAGACCTCCTCGTCCATAGGCGCCGGTGCTCCTTTGTCTCCAAAGCTGAATACCAGCCCAGCCATCAAAGATTTGAAGGAAGCTAAATGTCACGGCGCAGTGGGAAATTTGTGCGGCAAGCGATTGCCCCGAATGCCTGCGACCGTACCACTCTTATATATGCTCAAGGCACGGAAGCCGAGCGGTCTCCAATAAATGGGGGCGCGAGAAGCCGAAACGTCGTCATGTTTGCAAAGAGACTGCCCCGTCGAAGGTAATAGGCCCGTCCAGAAACGCATGCGTTCCGGGACGGCCCCGGGGGCTACTGACGAATACTCATACCAAGGGGTACCCCGTAACAAGGTATACATCTATTTCAAGATCGTTTCTCTCTCAGTCGTTTGGACATGGCGGCGAGATTGGCAGCGATGCAGAGTACTGGAGGGGGTATTACCAAAGTCTCCGCCCCTCACAGATGGGATTATCACTGAATATTGGCCAGAACGCCAAATGGGCCGTCTTAGGCCCGGCTCTGGCCGAAGGCCTCGTTGGGCCACGAAGGATCCTCGGCCTCGATCAGGCCCACCAGGGGCGCTCCGACTTGTCAGAGGGGTCCAGGCGCCCGAGGTCTCGACCGGCCGCAGGTCGAGGCGCAAGACCAGAGGGCCCGACTGGCCTCGGGTCGGTGCCCAAAGATCGACTTGACCTCGTGTCGGGCCCTAACGAAACTCAGACTCAGCGACCTCTGTCACGTCGTTGGTCGACCTCGAGCTGGTCATCTGCCCCCTGGACACAACGGCCATGCTGGGGCTGGCGACTCCTTCCCAAGGTGGCCAGGGGGGCCGCCAAAGTCAAGCGCCAGTCCCTTCACCCTGTCATGCACAGCGAGGAGATGCGCTCCCTCCCGAGGCGACGCCAGAGCACAGCATAACGACGTTAGCATCTGGCAAGCGCGCAGAGAGCAGGTGCGCTCCTTTCCGACGGAACGTCGCTCGCTGTGTCTACCAACCCAGGCGTGGGATACACAGGAGCCTGACAATCACCAGGACCGAAGACCGGGACTCCCGGGCGTAGCTCACCCCTACTTTTCTCTTCCAAACTCCCGTGTAACCTACTCCCTCCACCTATATAAAGGGAGGCAGGACCCTCAGGGAGGGGGATCGGAGCGCTTACAAGCATACGGCTCCCAAAGCACATCTCGCTTGCTCCTTTCACTCGGACAAGACGCATCAGGCCAGCCCTTTTGCCCTCGCTTGTAACGCTGTGTAGTCCACTGCACCCGAGCAATACATAACCACCACACGAACTGGAAGTAGGGACGTTCGGCCCGAACCAGTATACATCTCGGGCTCTCTGAGTCAACCATTCAAGGAGAGGGAACGCGCGGCCCCTAGACTTACAAATTTACTTGCCGGTTTCAGGAAACACTGACACATCCCATTAGCAATCCTCCGACCATCCCCTTAGCTCGGCAGGCCCTCGGACGCTATACCCTTCGTGGAAAAGGGGCCCTGGTTGATCCCTCATTCAATAAGTAAGCTCGACGGGGGACCGGTTCCCGAATCGTCGACAGACCTAATGTTTGGTTTTATGAGATTTTAATGTCGTTTACTCTTTCTTCCCTTTTGATCTTTGAGTTTGCCCGAGTGGTTTTATCCTCTTTCGCTTAAGTGCTTTGCCCGACTAGTGTAACCCCCAGGTGTCGGGAATTGGCTCATGGCTCTTTCTCTCAGGCACGCGTTTTGAGTGAATAGAGTTTGCCGTTCATGGGGTCAGAGTTTTGCTACTTGAAGTTGGCGCACTCGGGCTCGATCACAATCGTTTAGGAAGGAGAAGTAAAAGACGACTCATCGGACGGGTTGTGCATGTGCAATACTATTAGGTGTAGCCCCCGACTTACTGCTTAATTGAGTATCAATTGAGTAGCAAGTCAAGGAAAACTTTGTTCATAATAATCATGATTAACGTACAAAATTCAAGAGTAAAAGCGACGTAGCTTCTCTATGTTCCATGTGTTGGCGATAACCACGCCGTCTTCGCGCTTGAGTCTGTAAGCCCCCGGGCGCTTCACCTCATGGACGATGTAGAGGCCTTCCCAGCTTGGCAAGAGCTTATGCTCACTTTTCTGATTCCTTCTTGGGACCAGATCTCCTTTGGAGAAAGCGTGGCTTTGAACATTTCGATCGTGATAGCGACGTAGACCCTGGAGATATCTGGCCGACTGGATTGCTGCGATGTCCCTGGCTTCCTCCAATCGATCGAGATCTTCCATCCGGTTTTTCTCTGACTCGACTTCCTTGTAACTCCGAACCCGCGGGGATCCGAATGCCAATTCGATCAGCAAGACCGCTTCTGAGCCCTAGACCAGGAAAAAAGGTAACTGCCCGGTTGCCCTGATGGGGATAGTTCTCAGTCCCCAGAAAATCGAAGGCAATTCTTTTACCCATCGCGTATCATATGGCTTGAGACGATCGAAGATCCTTACTTTTAGCCCTTGCAACACCATGCCATTGGCCCGCTCAACCTGCCCATTGCTCCGGGGATGAGCTACGAAAGCAAAGCATACTTTGATGCCAAGCTCGTTGCACCAATCCTGAAATTCTTCGCCTCTAAATTGAGTGCCATTATCAGTTATAATCCTGTTTGGTATGCCAAATTTGACCATAATCTCCTGAAAGAATTCCCTAGCTTTCACCGCTGTGATTGTGGCAACTAGCTTGGCCTCGATCCACTTCGTAAATTTAGCGATGGCGACGAAGAGATGAGTAAAACCACCTTGAGCCTTCTTTAGGGGTCCAACCATGTCGAGCCCCCAGACTGCGAATGGCCAGGTGATCGGGATGGTCTGCAACTCCTGCGCTGGCACGTGTATTTGTCGAGCGAAGAACTGACACCCTTCGTAGGTGTGGACGATGTCTTCCGCATCTGATACAGCAGTGGGCCAGAAGAAGCCTTGACGATAAGCCTTGCCTACCAGGGTGCTTGACGCTGCATGATGTCCACAAATTTATGAGTGGATTTCTTTAAGAAGATTCCTCCCTTCTTGCTCTGATGTGCAGAGTCTTATGACTCCGGAGGCACTTTTCCGAAAGAGTTCCTTGCCAACCACCACGTAACTTTTGCTTCGGCGCATGACGTGCTCTGCTTGCACGCAATCCTCGGGGAGCTCATCTTTTAACAGATAATTCAAAAACGGAGTTCTCCAGTCGGGGTTGATGACTAAAACCTCCGCCTTGCCTTGCTTTTCCTCTGGCTTGCACAATTCTTGCTGTCGGCTTATCGTGGGTTTGTGGAACTCTTCGATGAATACGCCAGTCGGGACTGTCGCCCGACTGGAGCCTAATCTTGCGAGTTCGTATGCTGCTTTGTTGTCTCTGCGTAGCACATGAATAAGCTCCAGCCCATCGAAGTTGCCTTCCAGCTTGCGCACTTCCTGGCAATATGCTGCCATGTTATCACCGATGCACGACCAGTCCTTCTGCACTTGATTAATCACCAACTGGGAGTTCCCGCGAACTGTCAATTGTTGGATACCGAGCGATATGGCGATACGGAGTCTGTGGATGAGTGCCTCATACTCGGCGGCGTTGTTTGATGCGAAAAGTGGATTTGAAGAACGTGCTTGGTAGATCCTGCCGGGAGATGAGCTACAACGCCACTTCAGCGCCCGAGCAAGAGGGAACCATCGAAGTACATTGTCCAGTACTTGAGCTCCTCAATGGCTGTGGGATTCTGCAGCTCTATCCACTCGGCGATGAAGTCAGCGAGGACTTGGGACTTGATGGCAGTTCGTGGCTTGAAATAGATCTCAAAAGCTCCGAGCTCGATCGCCCACTTCGTGATTCTCCCAGTAGCTTCCCGATTGTGAAGTATGTCCCCAATCGGAAAGGAAGTAACCATCGAAATCGAATCTTCTTGGAAATAATTCCTAAGCTTGCGAGAGGTAAGTAGTACGGCGTATAGTAGCTTCTGTACTTGTGGGTACCGTACCTTAGACTCGCCCAGCACTTCCCTGACGAAATAGACTGGGCGCTAAACCTTCTGCAGGTGTCCTGTCTCCTCTAGCTCCACAACAATTGTGGCGCTAACTACATGAGTCATTGCCGCTATGTAGAGCAAAAGGGGTTCTTCGGGCATCGGTGAGACCAATACCGACGGCATAGTCAGGAATGCCTTAAGATCCTCGAAAGCCTGTTGTGCCTCTGGAGTCCACTAGAAGTTGCCTTGCTTCTTCAGGAGCTTGAAAAACGGCATCGCCCGCGATTCCAGGCGAGAAATGAATCTACTGAGTGCCACCATGCATCCTGTGAGTTTCTGGACGTCTTTTTGGCAAGTCGAAGGTTTCATCTTCAGGATGGCATTGATCTTCTCCGGGTTTGCCACGATACCACGATGCGACACGATGAATCCAAGTAGTTTTCCCGAAGGGACTCCGAAGACACACTTCTCGAGATTGAGCTTCATCTTGTAGGCCCTCAGGTTTTCAAATGTCTCGACCAAATCAGATATGAGGTCCTCCTTTACGCAAGATTTGACGATGACATCATCCATGTATGCCTCCACATTGCGTCCGAGTTGAGTGTGAAAACACTGTTGAATTGCACGTTGATAGGTTGCGCCAGCATTTTTCAACCCGAATGGCATTGTGACATAGCAGAAGGCGCTGAACGGGGTGATGAATGAGGTCTTGATGCAGTCTTCTTCTTTCAACCTGATCTGGTGATATCCCAAGTAAGCATCTAGAAAACTCAGGAGCTCACACCCAGCGGTTGAATCCACCACCTGATCAATACGAGGTAATCCGAACAGATCTTTTGGACACACCTTATTGAGATCGGTATAATCAACACACATGCGCCAACTTTTATTCTTTTTGTGAACAAGAACTGGGTTCGCTAGCCAGTCGGAATGATACACTTCTTTTATGAACCCTGCGGCTAAAAGCTTAGTGATCTCTTCCCTGATGGCATCACGGCGGTCTTGCGCAAACCGCCGGAGCTGCTGCTTGATAGGCTTCGCCTTCTCGTCGATGTTGAGGGAGTGCTCGATCACCTCCCTAGGGACACCGAGCATATCAGATAGCTTCCAAGCGAAAATGTCCTGGTTCACCAAGGAAAGTGACGAGCGCGTCTTCCTATTTGTGATCGAGCCCTGTCCCAATTAGGGCCACTTGGGCCGAGTTGGATGGGTCAAGTATCACCTTCTTGACTCCCTCATCGGGTTTCATGCTCTGCTTGGCCTGCTTCTTGGTTGGAACGTCTCCTTCGTCCTGGTGGAGCGTAGCTGCCAGACAGATCTTCTCCCAGTCAACCGTTGCTTCTTGCTTCTCAGCCATCTCGCAGCTCTCCTTGTCGCACACGAAGGACTGTTTGACGTCGCCACGAATTGTGATGATGCCCTTTGGTCCTGGCATCTTCAGTGCAAGGTAAGTGTAATGAGGCACAGCCATGAATCTGGCTAGGCCCGGCCTTCCCAAGATGGCGTGGTATGCCGTCTCGAAATCAGCTACTTCAAAGCGCGGATCGTCATATCGGAGCGGGGGATCTTCATAACGTCGAAGGTCTTGGAGAAAAGAACGTTGAGTCTGCTCCCTCCGTCGACCAGCACCCTCTTGAGCCTGACATTGCGAATAACGGGGTCGAGTACCAGAGGATATCTACCTGGATAAGGAATATGGTCGGGATGATCTAAGCGGTCAAATGTGATTGGGACTTCGGACCACCTCAGATATTGGGGAGTTGCGTGCGCTGATCGCGGCTGACTTCCCGAGCGGTCGGCCGCTTACGCTTGGACTCATACGCTGCCGAGCCCCCGAATATGTAGTTGAGCTCGCGTTTGGTCATCTGGTATTCGCCTCCATCATCTTCAGGGGGGTCCTGCTTCTTGCTCGCCTCTCCTTTATTTTGGCCCGCTCGCTTGTTACTTTCCTTCGCGAACCTTTTAAGAGTGAAACAGTCCTTGACAGCATGCTTCCCCTTGGGATGAAAAGGACAAACTGTATCCATTATCTTGTCTTAGTCATCCGTCTAGGGCGCCCAAGGCCGATCAAGGCCACTACCGCAACCAATTCGCTCGCTTTTCGCTTCTGTCCCTTCGCTTAGAGGACTCGGTGGTCCTCCTTCGCCCCTTTGTCGCGACGATCCTCCTGGCGCTCGGCTAGGGCATCCGAGGCCGTGGCATAGCGATCTGCTAGGGCGAGCATCTCTTTTACCATAGATGGCGGCTTCCGGGACATCTCTTTGATCAAGTCACCATCGCAGACACCCTTTTGGAACACCGCTATGATGACCGCTTCAGAGATATCCCGAATGGTGTTCTTTTTCTGCATGAAGCGCCTGATGAACCCCCGAAGAGACTCATCTTTCTTTTAATGGAGTTGGTACAAGTCCCAAGGGGTTCTAGGTATCTCGTAGGTGCCCTAGAAATTGGTGATGAATTGGTCACAGAGATCTCCCTAGGAATCTATAGAGTTCTCTGGAAGTTCTGTGAGCCAAGCTTGAGCCGACGGGGTGAGCGTGACCGGCAAATAGTTCACCATCACATTGTGGTCGCCTCCAGCTTCCTTGATAGCAAGAGAGTAGACCTGTAGCCAAGCTTCTGGGTCCCTCTCCCAATCGAATTTGGTTATGCCCTTAGGATTGAAACCTTCGGGCCAGACCACTCGGCGGAGCCGGGGAGTGAAAGTGCGGACACCATTAATGGGCCCGTCGCTACGTCGGTGCGGATATCGTTGAGGTGGCGTTCTAACTCGGCAGCCCTCGTCGTCGTTTCGGTTGTGGTGGTGTAGATCCCTGCGGTCGTCCCGGCCATCACAGATGATGCCGAAACGCTCATAGTCATGTTCACGTCGACGACGCTCATCATCTTCCCGCTCACGTCGCCTGGCATTAAGGTCCAAGCGAAGATCACGACTGATGCTCCAGCGGGCGTCCTCACCCCGATAAAGCTCTTGCCGGGCGTGCATGGACTGACTGTGGGCAGGATGGCTACTTGCAGTTTGAGTGGCTGTACAGGCGCGAGACCACGCCTTCTCCGCTGACTCTTTCTGGTTGTGTTGAATTGCTGCTGCCGTCACCATGGCCTTGACTTGGGCCACGATCGGGGTAGCTGGGCTATTGGGACCGAGCATTAGTCCCAGGGTGTCAAGCAGCGTCTTTGAGACGACGATATTTTGCTGAGGGGTGTGGAAAACTGTTTGGTTCCCAATCTTCGTCTGTAGGATGTCCTCATTGACGTTGCGGCCTCTGGTTTGGAGAGACTTTGCCCGCGCCTCCTGGGCCTCGCGACGGCGCTCGCCTCTGCAAAGATCCTTCTTCCGGGACTCGATCCGATGGTTTTCAATCACGAAGATGCCGCGAAAGCCTTGATAGCTTTCCGCACTGCCTTTTGAGTTAGAGGAACAAGGGGACTGATTAAACTTATCTCCGTATCAGAGTGATTTGCTGTTGATGTTGCCTACCACTCAGGACCTGTCCTTGACCGGACCTTTTCCACGTCTGAGTCGAGGAGCAGACCCCGTGATATTCCTCGATCCAAGTGGTTGTTCGAGCGAAGGAGCAATGGCACCCCTTCCAGATTGGATCTGGTACGGATTCGAAAGGGTGAGCCTACCCAGGTTATCGGCAACAAAGTCCAGACTCCCGAAGCGGAAGACCTGGGTGGGCGCGAAGGTGTCAACAACTCCGACGGGGATCGCCATCGAGTTTGACGAGATTGATCCTAACGCACCCCCTACCTGGCGCGCCAACTGTCGACATTTGTTGTCAGCAATAATGAAAATGGGGCTAGGCGCTGGATCCAAACTCGATGGTAGCATAAGACGCAAGAATTATACAGGTTCGGGCTCTTGCGAAGGAGATAATACCCTAGTCCTGTGCTCTGGGATTAAGTGTGTCTAGCCTATTGCTGATGATCTTCTCCTCATGATGATGTTATCCTACCCCCCCTTTATATAGCAGAGGGGTGCGGTTACAAGGGAGAGTCTTGATTGGTTACAAGGTGGAGATCGTATCTCTTTTTCTTATCCGTTGAACATGATAATGGTCAAGATTATAATTGTATCCTACCTAAACAAGGTCGGTTGCTATCTTTAGAGTTCTCGTGTCGCATACGTTGGAAGCAGCCTAGGTGGTACCCATCTTCATGCTGCCAACCTGGCCCATCCTCTCCTGGACGGTCTGTTCAGCTTGCCTTGTAGATATCCAGGGAACATGTACTCCACACTTACTATGCAAACATTGTGCCTGCATCTACTTTGGTTGCTCTAGTGTGAAGTGCCCTCTTCTGTAAGGAAGTTCTTCTAATGCAAATTCTTATGATATTTAGGGCTGAAAGCATGTATGGAGACTAGAGGACCAGTCCCAGAAGAGCCCTATGAGATCAGTTCTGACGTTCATGGCTCCTTTGATGGCCCTCGTACAGGAAGACTACGAGCAATGCACAAGGTTTGTATATAAATCATATGAGAAAATCAGTGAAACTAGAACTTCAATATTCATGGAGTATTGACTATGAGAAAAAACAGAGTTTTGAGTATTTGCCTCACAGAGCACAACAGAATCAATCTCATTATATACCACCAATTGTGCCGTATTATGTACAGGACTAAGATGGCAATAACCAGCAATCACGGTAACAGGATTCTAGTGACAAATACAGAATACTAGCCAAAGATAGATACAGCAAAGATGGAAAGGAAGGCTGGCCTAATCCTACTCTGAATCAACACATTATTTCACACACCCCTCAATCTTAGCCTGAATTGAGAAGGTTAAGATTGCGATGAAGCTTCAACATGTCTGTGAGAGCAAGCGCCTTTGTGAGACCATCTGCAAGTTGATCTTTAGAGGATATGAATCGTATGTCCAGAAGTTTGTGCACCACACGTTCTCTAACAAAGTGAAAATCCACTTCAATATGCTTCGTCCGTGCATGAATATTGGATTAGTAGAGAGGTATGTTGCCCCCAAATTATCACACCACAGTGTTGGAGCTCGAGCTTGATAAATGCCAAGTTCTTTCAATAATGACTGAATCCAAATCACCTCTGCTGTAGCATTAGCCATCGCCTTGTATTCTGCTTCGGTACTTGACCTTGAAACAGTAACCTGCTTTCTAGAGCTCCAGAAATAAGATTATCACCATAGAAAACCACGAAACCACCAGTTGAATGCCGATCATCAGGGCAACCGGCCCAGTCAGCATCAGAAAAGGCACTCAACAGAGTAGACCCAGATCGACGTATGTATAGTCCTGTTGTTGCGGTATGCTGCAAATACCGCAGTATTCTTTTAACCACTGTCCAATGCACATTTGTCAGCGATTGCATAAACTGACACACCTTATTTACTGCAAATGAAATGTTTGGACGAGTTAAGGTCACATACTGCAAAGCACCAACTGTGCTTCGATATTTGGTGGCCTCTTCTGATGTTAGCAATTCTCCATTGTGTTTGGATAACTTTTCGGTTATTGACAGAGGTGTGGAGACAGACTTGCACTGTCGCATGCCCACACGATCAAGAATATCTTTTACATATTTTGTTTGAGACAAGATCAGACCTTCATCTCGATGTTGTATTTCAATGTCAAGAAAATAGTGTAGCTCTCCAAGATCTTTAATAGCAAACTCATGTTGTAAGCAAGATATTAACTTACCAACATAGTGGCTTGAAGAGCTAGTGACTATAACATCATCCACATATATCAATACATAAGTGGTGTTCTCACTGTCTTGCTGAATAAACAATGAAGTGTCTGCACGAGATGAATAGAAACCAAGTTCCTGAAGTTTTGCACTGAGACGAGAATACCAAGCTCGAGGTGCTTGCTTGAGCCCATAGAGAGCTTTATCCAATTTACATATCATCTGTGGGTTTTGTTTGTCCTCATATCCAGGAGGCTGCTTCATATACACATCTTCTTCAAGAACACCATGAAGAAAAGCATTTTGAACATCCAACTGTCTCAAACTCCATCCTTTGGATATAGCAATTGAGAGAATTAACCTGATGGTCACTGGTTTTATGACAGGGCTAAAAGTATCATCATAATCTATTCCATACCTTTGCTTGAAATCTTTAGCCACCAATCTTGCTTTGTACCTGTCAATTGATCCATCAGCCTTTCTCTTTATCTTAAACACCTACTTTGAATCAATAACATTCAAACCAGGCAAATAGGGCACAAGATGCCAGGTATTATTTTTCATCAAGGCTAGAAATTCTTGATCCATGGCTGATTTCCAATTATCATTTTGCATGGCTTCAAGATAGTTGCTGGGCTCTGTGGTTACAATTGCCACATGACCTTGCTTCTGACCTTGCTTCCTACCATAGGGAACAGTACCATCAGTCCATTTCTTGGGCTTGCTGATATTATCTTGAAGCCTTGTTCGCGTGGGATAAGAACGTGGTGCCACCAGATCATGATGTGCACTCGATTCATGAGTTGCAGTAGTTCCTGGAGATAGCTCAGTACTGTTGGTATTATTAGTGCTAACTTCAGTCACCTCCTGGCATTGTTCTTGCACATCACAAGAAGACTCGGGAATAGAAGAAGGATCAGTAGCATTAGACAACGTTGCAGACCGCAAATCACTCAGTTCGTGATCACTCCCATTAGTGAAACAAGAAGAGGAGGTCAAAGATGTGATAGGCAACAGAATGGAATTTTCGGTGAAAGCAAATGGTGATGGAGATGATGATGGTTGCTGAGCATAAGGAAAAACATGTTCATCGAAAATAACATCACGAGAAATATATATACGCCGGAGGAAGGATTAAGACATCGATATCCCTTGTGCATACTACTGTAGCCTAAAAAGACATAGTGAATAGATCGGAATTGTAGTTTATGGGTGTTATAAGGTCGAAGATGAGGCCAACATGCACACCCGAAAACCCGAAGAAAAGTGTAGTCAGGTTTGCATCCAAGAAGTTTTTCCAAAGGAGTAGAGAACTGAATGACATGACTGGGTGTACGGTTGATAAGAAAACATGCAGTTTGGAATGCTTCATCCCAAAAACGAAGCGGAAGAGAAGACTAAGCTAAAAGAGATAATCCTGACTCAACTATGTGATGATGTTTGCGTTCTGCAGATCCATTTTGTTGGTGTGTGTAAGGACAAGAAACATGATGTTCAATGCTAAGACGCTGAAAGAAGGGATTTAACTTTTGATACTCCCCTCCCTAGTCTGATTGAACACACATAATTTTCTTACCCAAAAGTCTTTCAACATGAGCTTGATACTGAAGGAAAATTTTGTAGACATCAGATTTGTTCTTGAGCATATAAATCCATGTAAACTTACTAAAAGCATCGATGAAGCTTACATAGTACTTATATCCTCCACTAGAGAGTACAGCAGGACCCCAAACATCGGAGTAAACAAGTTGCAAAGGAGCAGAAAACTCACTACAAGACCTAGAATATGGTAACTGATGACTCTTACCCTGTTGACACGCATCATAGAACAGGGTAGATTATTACTACGAATGACTTCTTGGACAACTTGAGCAGAAGGATGACCCAACCGGCAATGCCACAACTCTTGATCCGGTTTAGTCACAAGATGAACACCTCAGTTTTCAAATGAGCTCACAGAACCTAAGGGATATAGGCCTCCCTTACTGGCACCTGAAGCAGAACCTTCTTCGTGAGTCGATCCTTAACAAGAAAATAATTAGGATGAAACTCGAGGAATACATTATTATCAGATGTGAATTTATGGACAGAAAGAAGGTTCTTTGTGGAGGCAGGAACATGTAATATATTGCGAAGATGAAGAGATTTGACAGGAGAGTGAATTTGGGAGTGACCAATATGAGTGATCTGCATACCTGTACCGCTGGCCGTATGCACTTGGTCCTTGCCTCCATACCTCTCCCTCACAGACAACTTGTCCAACTCACTTGTAATATGGTCTGTGGCACCAGTATCTGTATACCACGCCGGATCAACAGAATAGCCTCCAGTGTTAACATGTGCTGCAATTCGATTATCCTCTGCCTGAAATGCATGGTTGAATCGATTGTAGCACCGGAGTGCCGTGTGACCAATTTTCCCACAAACTTGGCACACCGGTTTCGCTTTTCCTCCGACAGCATTGCTACCATTGTTGCCCTGGTTATTGCTATTGTTCTGAGACAAGCCGCTCTGTTGGTAGCCTGATCGATTACTACGACCACGGCCACGGCCACGGCCACCATGCCATCCTCCACGCGATGCAGCATTCACCGAAGGAGTCTGTACATCAAAACTTTGATTGTGCTGCTCCTGACGAATCTCATAGCTCAACATGTGAGCATAGAGATCACTCAGGGTAAGTTGATCTGACCTAGTAGAAACTGAGGTCATAAGAGAATCATATTCGGAGTCAAGACCTGTAAGCATGTAGATGACAACCTCTTCCTCTAGAAGAGAATGACCTGCAGCAGCTAAGGCATCAGCAAAGCCCTTCACCTTGTTGAAATAATCCGCCATAGACAAATTGCCTTTGCGGACAGTTGCAAGCTGGCGACGTATCTGAATCATCCGTGCTCTTGACTGGGAGGCAAACATCTGTTCAAGAGACACCCAGACCTAGCGCGCTGTTGTCAGGAAAAGCACCTGAGACAGAACCTCAGGAGCTAGGGAAGATAAGATGGTGCTGAGAACCATCTGATCTTGCGCAAGCCAGGCATTATACTCTGGATTTGGGACTTGTTCTTCCTTGCCTTCAATCAGCTGCAAGAAAGTTGTAGGTGGTGCTGTCGTTGTCCCATCTATAAATCTCAGCAATTGTTGTCCCCTAAGATAGGGAATAAGCTGAGCCTTCCAAAGCAGATAATTGTCACGCGTCAATTTGACGTTGACAAGATGACCAAAACTCGGCATCGGAAGCACTCCGGCCATGGCAGCAGAATTTGCTGCAGCAGTCGGAGGAATCACGGCAGAGTTTGATGTGCTGGAGGACATTGAAGAAGAAGGAAAAGGCTCTGATACAATATGAGAAAAGACAGAGTTTTGAGTATTTGCCTCACAGGGCACAATAGAATCAATCTCATTATATACCACCAATTGTGTCGTATTATGTACAAGACTAAGATGGCAATAACCAGCAATCACGGTAACAGGATTCTAGCGACAAATACAGAATACTACCCAAAGATAGATACAATAAAGATGGAAAGGAAGGCTGGCCTAATCCTACTCTGAATCAACACATTATTTCACATTGACCGCACATGTTTCTTGTACTCCAGGCACCAAGTCTGTTTGCAGGGTTGACCTTCTACTTCAGTGGACATTTCATGCCGACATACAAGGTTCACCTTGAGGATTTGATTGCAGCAGCAAGGGGGTCGATCTTGGACAAGATTGATCTCTCTAGCACATCCTTGATTGTCTACAGCATGGAGCCGCCGCAAGGAAGTGATCAGGACACCCTTGATGAGGTTATCAAGAAAGGAATGGCCGAGGCTGAAGAGTTGGCAGCAACATTTGGCTGCAGGGCTATTCCTCATACATGGCTTTTGGATTCTATTGCATCCTGCACAGTTCAACTGACCGTGTGACACTATATCTAGGTTAGGAGTTAGGATGTGATTGACATGCTCTTGATCTAAAATGTCTTCCAGATGTTGTAACATGAGCGCACAATTAAATTTGAATGATCTTTGTGTATCTCTTTCCATTTTACTGTCGATGTTGTCATATTCATATATATATTTCATCAACCGATGGTGCATTGGTTTACTTTTTTCCTTTATGAAAAAGATGAAAGATGACACTTCTAGGCTAGGTTTACTCCAAAATCCGCTAGGATTGAGGACTTGAGGGGAATAAAAAGACTACTCGATGGGTTTTAATCTGGATTGTTTTAGATCGAATGCTTGGGTGCTCTTCAAGATTTTCCATATTAAGCTATGGAGTAAATCGTTCACTACTACACCAATGGGGGAAGCATGAAATGATTATGGAGTGCATTGGAAACAAAGCTAGTGGAATGTCTGAGATCACTAGGTTGCTTCAGGAGCAGTTTACCAACAACAGGAGAGGTCCCTGTAACATTCCATTTTTGAGCTATTTTAAATTTTTCAAATTTTTTGGTGAATTTAAAATTTCCTTTCCAATGTAAGTAACAAAATTTGAATCAAAGTCTGAAGTTGAAATGAGTTCAAGCCAATGTATTTGGATTCCTAATGTTTAAAAATATTTTTAAGAATTTTCTCTTTTTTTCCTAATTTATTTGCTATTTATTTGGCATTTTTTACTATTTTTTTGGCAATTCTCAAAAATAAAAATGATTTTAATTCTTATTTCTCCTGGCGGGTTGACTTCATTGCGTTGCCCGTTTTCCCTCCACTTCTGGCTTAATTTTCGTCGGCTCGCATCCCTTTTGTCCAGCCTGTTTCTCCCTGGCCCGTCGCTCCTTCGCACGGCCTGATTCGCCTTGTCCCATGCCGCTGACCGCCGGGTCCCGCCTGTTAGCGTGTGGTCACCCGTCTCTCGCACGGACTTCGCCACCACCCACCTTGTGCAACCGCCACCGTGGTTTCTGCAGTCATTCATACCGTATCTAAGCCAAACACCTCGACGTGTGTGCCTGTTTAAGGTTGCTGCCCTCCCCTCTCTCTTTTTCGGTGTCTCACTGCTCGATTTCATCTCCTGAGACTCAAACCTTAGCCGATCTGCTTCTCAGCCGTGCTGTCGAGTTTCATGGCCTTTGATATCTGCCGTTGATGAGCAAGCGTCATCGCCGTTGGTCCTGTTGAGTCTGTCGCGTCGCCCGCTACTTTTTGCCCCTAGCCCAATCCAGATCCATTGCGGTTTTGCTCCCTTGCCGCTTCTTCTTCCTCGGCTCCGGTGGGCCTGCGCCGTTGTTGTGCCGCTTTGCCTCCATGTAGGCTGCCACTGATGCGTCACCACGTGACGCCTAGCGCCAACCACCTTTGTGCCATCTTAGCACGACCTCGCGCCCGTGTGCCCACGTAGTAGCCGCTTTAGCCGTGCCACGCATGCTCCGTGTTGGCAGCTGCGTGGTAGCCACATCGCCGTCACGTTGGCATGCCACGTTAGCCTTAGCCGCTGCACTGGCGTGCATGCATCCTGCCACCTCATCCCGAGCTGTCGGGTGGCATCCCACATACATGCACCATGCCACATCACCCCCAACACCCCTCGGTGCACTCAGTCCACCCTACACCGAGCCACTAACTCCTGGGCCCTACGTGTCAATGGATTTATTTTTGATTTTCTCCTTTCCAGAAATTCTAAAAATCCTAGCCAATCAAGTTGCGCCATGTGTCACACTTTCTCATTTTTCTGAATTTTTGATCTGAGCCACTTCCGAGAGCCCGTTCTCTTATGTTCGAGCTCCAAATACAGTGATTCAAAATTTTAAATTCATCTAAATTCAAGATCTACCTTTTACTACCATTATTTTTCAATTTTTCAATTTTGTTTGTATTTATTTTATTTATTTGTGTCCATTCTTCACATGTAGACATCGTCGCCGAAGAAATTCAGCTGAACCAACATTCAGAGGTAGAACCAGTAGGGGGCAGTGAAGGCAAATCTTCCTTGACCATGTTGATCCCAAATTTCTAAAATTCTTACATTGTTTTAAATTATACATGCTTATTTTTATGCAATGTACTTTAAATACAATTTTAAGGTTTAGTTAAATTCTAGAATTGTTATGATCTCATTGGTATTGATCACAATGTACCTTTGTCACCCTAGCTTATATTAGCTATATTATTTTAATGATGGTTAGTAGAGTAGCATAGGACGGTAGAATTGCTTAGTTCAGCTTAAACGTTTCAATAATATGTTATTATGAGAATCATTTCAAAGCTTTGTTTAAACTCATTTATGAAGTTGTGGCAAGAGGTATTGTAGCTGTTATTTCAATGAAATAAAGTAGAAAAATAGTTTAGACTGGGGTAGATGGAATGTATGGTAGTTGCAGGAAGCACGAGGCCTTGTAAAGTGATTGTTTTGCCCTAGTCAATTAAGGACCGAAGCGTGTATTACTTTGGATCAGGCACTATCGTACAACCACAAATATATCTCAGTACGACTTGGTTAATTAATTCGTGTGTCTCATTATTGTCTTCGCCAGTTGATAGAATATGGGTGTCGGATGGAGACATGTTTTCCCACACAGCGCAAGAGGAGGCTTTTGACCGGGTGGATGGAACCTTTCAGCGGTGAAACCTTAGCAAGCAAGGTTAATAGTGGGGTTGTACATTGTAAAGGTCTTGTCATGATCTCTCTGCTGACATACTAAAGAAAGTGTGTTAATTGCATGGTAACTAGAGATAATTATGTCTTGTGGGTAAATCTGTATATACTCTGCAGAGCTAAAACTATTTGAGTAGTCATGCCCACGGTCAAGGCGGATGAGGTACACTTTCACATTGTAGAATTTTTATGGTTTTGTTTTAAATAAAATAATGGGTTGGGAGTTTGTGAGTGGATAGAGCTCTCGGGTTATGGTTTGGGAATCCGTGAGTGGATAGAGCTCTCGGTTTATGGTTTGAAAATTCATGAGTGGATGTAACTCTCGGGTTACAGCTTGGCTGTTGGAGCTAGACAGGTGGATTGAAAATGTTTTAGTTGTCTTATTAAAATCAATTATTGCAATTTGCAACTACATTTAGTCATTATGCTAAATGAGTCGTATTAAACCTTTAATTATTTAGCCTTGCATATAGTTATCATGCATTATACTTCCAAAACTTACGAAGTACATTTTCTACTCACCTTTGTAACATTCCAACTTTCCACAGGAGTGCGCAGAAGATAGTAGATACCGATTAGTAAAAGTACTGTAATATTCGACTATCTCCAGAAAAAGGAATTGATGTCACTTGATTTCTTGTGTTCTAAGCGGGGTTTAGTAGGTGAGCATTGTGCACTTCGGTGCTCGAGTTACGCGGCTCCTACACATTAACATAGTATCCTCAGTCAGAAACTGTATTATGTTTCGATATTTGCAGTGCTGAAAGACCAATGCCAGTTGATCACACCTTATTTGAGTTTGGATCAATTCGATATCATGTACAGGTAATCTCAATTTGAAACACCTTCGATGCAGCAGCTTTAAGCAAATATAAAACACATGAAAAATGATCATATATCTTAAACCAAACAAAACGTAGAACAACCTTGTATTTGTGTTCTCAGCACTCACATTCTGCAAGATCTTGCAGTATTCAGCATCAGATTCAGAGAACGTATACATGTCGATATCAACAACATCTCTTTCTCATGAGGCTTCATCCTCGAGCGGCTTGCCTGAATCCACATTACAGTAGGCAAGGAGAATGTATAGCAAATTTGCAGAGATTATCAAGCCACCTAAAGAAGGTGTTAGGGATAGATGCACAGTATAAAACTGGAGACAAAGATTTAACGTGGAAAAACCCTTGCGGGAAAAAACCACGGGAAACAATTAATACACTATATCGCTTCAAGATTACAAGTACAGGGAGTTGACTTATATAGCCAAAGAGTCCTAGTTGTAGACGACTTGGACTAACAACCTATTTGGATAGAATCAAAAGATATGGCAATTAGAGATATTGAGTTATCTCCAACAAACCTCCCCTTAACTCAAAATCTATAATAAAATTGTTTCCGGAAAACCCTGAAAGGTAATTAAGCATGAAGAATACAAGTGCATTAAAAGTCCAAAGGACTACTGAACGAGGAAGACTGGAACAGTTAAGCCAAACACTTGCAGTGCGAAAACCACTAAGGGCATAAAAGACTAGAAAGTCTTATCCAAATGCTTCTCATGAAGCGAGATTGAGCAAACCACCAGTAGGTCGAGAGAAAGACTGGAACAGTCAATCCAACACAGATATTAACAAAACAGACGAAGAATCCGGGTCTTCAAGAATTCATAATCCCAGTAAAAGTCTGAGTCTGTGCAACTGACCTTCTGAAACAAATGCTCAATCATCAAATGGCATGAACGAAGACATCACCTGAGGTGCTGAGTAGATAGTGAAGAACACATATCATGGGTATTTGGCATGCTCCACGAGGAACATAAAATTCGGCAAATTGCCTACTGAAAATCCATAACTTGGTTGTAGCTGCTCAAAAAATGCCAATATGAAGAAAACTTCTCGTGCCATCAATGGAGTATAAATTGCAGTAGACCTCTCATATCGAGCAAAGACAACAAAACAATGTTGTAGTATCCACGCAAAAACAACTCTTTGCACTTCAATTCTTCATCTGAAACTAACATTGGGGCAAAACCTTCAGTAGAAAAACTCCTAAGAGTAAAATGCTACCATCAAGGTGTCATTAGAATTCCAAATGAACGGTGAATAAAACACCAGAATAACGGTGATGAAACACTGAGTCCCAATAAACGATGATGAAACACCAAAACCAGTTATCCTCAACTGATTTTTTTTACCAAAGTCTTCAAAGTAGACGATAAAACGTCAAATAAATTACCGATGATAAATCCTCATGAATAGTAATGAACTCCGCCAAGAATATACATAAAAGCATTAATTGCAATGAATAAAATCCCCCAATAATACGAGCTAAATTAAATGCCAGTGTGGGCGCATCGTAACCGACCAAGTTCCAATTGTCTTGTCACTCTTAGGCTATTCACAGTGCATTGTATCTTGTCACAATATCCAAAACTGCCATGTCATATGATATTATAGAAGATACAACTATCCCAATGCATGGTATCATGGATTGTTTCTTAGTCCCCATAAGATAATTAAATGCTAGATGTATATGAGAGTATGAATTGTGGGCCACTTAGATGATTTAAGTTTCAATGTCTATGATTTCGTGCCCAAGTGGTATCTTCTTCAAGATACAGCTTTCTTCTCTCCCCTCTTAACTCTCTTGTCACATCATCAAAAATGCTTATGTGGCATGCATTAAATGAGTATGTTACTATGCACTGGGAATAGCTGTCAAGTGTGTGGGAAGAAGGGTCATGACGCTCTTCGGTATGGAGAAAACTGCTCAAAAAATTCTGGAATCAGCGGAAGCCAACAGAAGCCGAAGGCTGATTTGCTCTGCTAATCCGGAGCCTTGAAACTGAGAAGCCGGACGGACGCCAAAACGAGTTAAATCCAATTAAATCGATCGGGCTCTCTGTCTCACGGGTCATGAGCGACCTTATCTGTTCATGCATGAGGTTCTTCACAGGCGAGTTGATTTCTTCATGGTCAGGACTCAGGAGGACTTCACTAGCAAACTTGTCGGTTGGTGATGCTTCTTCACGCGCAGGGAACTTCACAGGCCCAAGTGGCGACGGCGCCTGCAGCCGAAGGTGGCCAGAATGTCCTCGGGATCGGCGGAGCGGCGTGATGGCCGCAGAGGTGGAGCCGGGGCTGATTCGGCCGGAGGGCGAAAACGCCAGAGCGCCGGCGTCCGGAGGAGCGACGGCGCCGGGGAACCACGCAGATGCACGCGCAGGCTGGTGGCCACGGATCTGGAGGCGCCGCGTAGGAGGCCGACGTCGCCGGCAAGGCTGGAGGGCAGCGGCGCAAGTATCCGGCGCAGGCCGATCCGTAGACGGACGGCAAGAAGACGGCGCCGGGATGGCCGCCGATCGGCGGAGCGAAGGAGGCCCAGCGGCTGGCTTCATTGCGCGGATGCCGAGCAGATGCAACGCAGAGACCGCGGCAGAAGGGGTCGACGTGATGCGCGATGAACAGATCAAAATCCTGTTCGGGCTCTGATGCGCGATGAAGATCAGCAACAGCCGTGCGGGTGCCGCCTGGGAGTCGCCTCCTCCCGGGCCTTAACACTGAAACTGAACTTCTTTGGCCTTGCCCAACCAAAAGGTATAAAACATTCTCGCTATCTTTCAGATCTTCGGTAATAGAAATACGGGACTGACTGCACAGCAGTCGACCCATACAGTTCCCATCAAACAAGTAACAGTTGCCTGTTCTTGCGCGTTGCATAGATCGCGTCAAGACTATTAACAAGGTATCGTTGCTGCAATCCGTCATCCTCAGTTCGCAGCTCAAGGACATGTTAGGGAGCCTCGGCTCATCAGGCACGATGAAGCTCGTGTATAACCAAAGGACGCTTTCTTCGTCAGCAGAATGGCACGCTCTTGCTCGGTTCTTCACTTCCCCAGGTCCCATGGAGACAGAGCATGGTGAGGACAAAATAGCTAGCAATGAAAGCATAGTTTGGTTCGCTGCTGATGTGACTCTTTATCCTGCAACCGGGAACGATAAACCCCATAATCCCCATGCGTTTCAGAGACGACACGGATTTGACCATCGCAACCTCGTTCTTTCAGGTGAGTGCCTGACGATCCCACGCGAGTACTAACAACTACACTATCCGTCAGGCACACGCACCGGCTAAGGATGTTAATGGCCAAAGGCCGGTACAACTTTAGTCCAAGCCTAATATTTTTTCATACTAGTAAGATGTCCATACGCTGCAACGAGATTCTAAAATAGTGTGGCACATACATGTAACCAAACATGATACCAAACCATATAATGAATATTATTTTTGTCTTATACACGTATTAAGCATGGAGTTTTACTGTAGAAATGATTAGCAGACCAAACTTCAAAGGTTGGTCGTGGTGATGAAGAAACAAACAAAATAGCAGCACTGAACTGATCCAAAATCTATCAAATGAGTATATTATGCTATCTACCACCTGAACCAGCTAAGCACTCAAGGACGCTACATCTAAATAGCTAACTATGGAGGAGAATCCTTCCATAAAATGAAGGTTCAAATCAAGAGAAAGCCAAATTGAAATATGTTGACAAAAAGTAAGGTCTGTTCTGCATTCTAGCCTAGGTTCATCCAAAGTTCAAAGCTAAAAAAGGTGGTAACAGGGGCAAACAAATACTACTAAACTCTGATGCTATCACATCAAGACTCTGAGAATTGTATAATTTCTTCTACATTTTTTTTTTGAAAAACATCAACAGGCTGCATCTCAAAAGATAGTAAAAGATCCAAACTAAGCTGCTAAATTGTAGATAACTAGAAAAATGAAATGACAGCAACCGGCAACAAAGGACTTGATATAGCTGTCCAATGATCTAAAACAAAATATAAAGTAAACACCACAAATAGATAAAAGATAGTTACATTCCCACCATAAGCAACTCTTGATTATGATACCACATTATAAAACAGTATGAGTAGCTAGTAAAAATATGAGATGTAGATAGTATGATTGAATCATTACCTGTAAGTAAGACTAACTTGAACACAACAGGCTCGTTAGAGACGGATCTTCAATTGCAAGGTTTCTTGAAGGTGCCATCTGTTACATGTGCTAGCACCTCTAGTAATTGTAGGGTCTCTTAAATATGTCAAAGACTACATAACTAGGCCTCTTTACGGTTCATCAAAATAAATGAGTTTACTTTTGCACCTGGCATACTAATCTTACAGTACATAAATAACAAGCAAGAAAGACACAAAGGGCGAAATAGAATAATGTCTGTACTAAGAGAAAAACAAGAATGACTTTTGCTAGGTGAGGTCATGTAACCTTTCATCCTATAGCTAGGGTAAGGGTGGCAATGGGGACCCGTTCCTCGATCCCTGGCGGGGAATTCCTCTATTAGGGGACGGGTATGGGAAGAAATCGTCCCCCGTGGGGATGGAAACGGGGAAAATTATTCCCCCGTCGGGGGTGCGGGGGACCCGGTTAGGGATCTAAATTTAGTTTAGTCCAATTTAGTTATTAGATTGCAAACATATTCTCTAGCCCATTATATTCACATTTTCATAAACAGGACAACATAATCTTCAATGAATGCATGTATTCTTTTTTTCTTTGTCTGTTGATATGATTTTAGAGTTAAAATAGCTATAAGAGCTCTTCTCTTATGTGAAATTTTTGCGGGGATGGGTCCCCGACGGGGCCCTGATATCCGAACGGGGATGGGGACGGGGGGATTTTCTCCCCCGAGACGGGGAACGGAGACGGGGACGGAGAAAATTTTGGATCGCGGGGACGGGGACGGAGAGGCACTCCCCGGCGGGGAATGGCCCCGTTGCCACCCCTAAGCTAGGGCAATACCGCTAAACCCACCCGTAATTTGCCGATCAACATTTTATCAGGACAGTAGCATTGTCATAATGTTTAAAAATTCATTAGGCTTGACTATCATCTGAAATTTTTATGGAAATATTAGTGATGTGTCAAAACCGTCCAAAAAATTTTTGACATCGTTTCGATTATTTTTTGCTCGGTTCAATTTTGTTGAGATTTTGGCAATTTCGATCGAAATTTTGGAAATCTCATTTAGAAAATTCCGGATTTCAAATTTGGCTTTCAAATTTTAATTAGATATTGTGTAAAATTTCAAGATTTCACTGATATTTTGAATTTCGACCACTTCCAAAACGTGAGCCGAAAACGAAATTTCAAATCTGCGAGCGGAGCACCGAATACGTGCGGCACCTCACCACCAGCGGTGGGTTCGTGTCGTTCGGTACGTGCTAACGTACCGTTCCGGTCGATTAAGATGCGGCACATAGCACAACTTCATTGGGGAATTAAGATGCGGCCGTATAAATTTGTCGGTAAAATGTATATACCGTCGTGCTTCTATGCTTTCCGAAAGGAGAATTGCGAGCATGCGTTCTTCAGAGTTCAAACCAAACAAAAAGAAATCATGAATGTAAAAACATTTCTTTCTGCTTAGTTGCCTTTTTCAATAACAGTAACTACTCGAACTGTTTGGACGTTACCATAACTGAAACCAAGTTGGTAATGAGAGTGCTGTTTTTCCTTTAGTTGCAGGTGATCCAAAATGCAAGGTTGAGAGGAAACGATGACAAGAGGAAATTACAAGGTACACACATTAGTCGCATGGATGCGCAATTTTATAAGGACACTAGTAAAACAGAATTGCAGCTCTTTTTCAAAAAAGCCTTACTATACCGCAACCTAGCACATGTGGATCACCTACTTGTATTTATGAAAAAGAGAATGTTACTTGTGAGCAGTTCCACGGTTGAATTAATTAAAGCTCATGCACTCAGCAAACAGCTTTTGGCAATGATATTCAAAAAGCGAATTCAAATATGCTGCTCTCGAACAACGTCCGAAACAAAGGCCGATCAATTGCAGGTACGCAGAATTCATGCACTCCTATCATAATAATACAACAGACTAATTAAACCGCCTTCAGTGATGCTAGATGCTCATGACAAAGGGTCACATAATTGCTGCTAGGACCATGCAAGCGGATATGCAGATGCAGGTCACTACCTTTGATCCATTGTAAGGCATGAATAGGAAGGACAACCATCTATATTGAGCGTGCATGCATGAATGTACTGATCACATGAAATCCTGTGAAAAGCTACTGGCAGAATCATGGAACAGTACAGCATGCTAGTAAGTAAGAACATCCACATTCTGACACCATGATCTCAGTAATGCAATCAACATATTAGCATATGAGCTCTTTTACGGTGGATTAAAATCAATATAAGCCTTTCATTCTTTTGAATCTAATGGTTGAAATCAATTTAGATCTAATTATACTATCACCTGTAGTATTGGTAGTAAAATTCAGAGAGGGGTAAAAGGGTAAAAAATTTCGTCATACTATTTGTCCTCTACGGTAAAACACATATTGTGATCCTGATGAATGGATAAGAAGCCTCTAAAGATCACCGGATATTTGGTGAATCCAAAACTGTACACGAATTAGGAAAAGTCTAAAATACCCCTGATGAATGGATAGGAAAAGTCTAAAATATACCCCTGATTAGTGGATAGAAGAAGTCTAACATATTCTTGAGGAATGGATGGTTAGATTTGATTTCTACTGCCACTATTTACTACCTATGTTATCAAAATTTCTCTAGCATATTTCTCACTTGCTTCTTGAGATTGTTATATACAATTTACACCGAGAGAGGGGGGGGAGCTAGCGCTGATGTGATACTAATAAGTGACTAATGAGCTCATCAAGCTTTTGTATCGCAGTGAGGAAGAAGAGCAAGAGAAGATTGTGTTAGATTCAATTTCGGAAGAGTCTGATTTGAATCAAACAAGGAAAAGAATTCTTTTTCGATTCGATTTGTTGAATCCTACTTTGATTCTTAGAACTATAGGTTTGGGTATAAATTTCTAGACAGTTCTGAGTTTTTTTTGTAAGTAAGAAGCAAAACAAGTTTGAGAAAGAAAGAGAGCAAAAAAATGTGCTAGTTGTGTTATACCATTAAAATACTTGTGCTCATGAGTTGTTTTTTTGCTGTTGTATGTATGTGCTGATCTAAGATAAAACCAACTAGAGAGGTGCTTCCATGCTTTTCTTTTGATAGTTGCACAAATATTAAAGTATAAATGAAAGATAAATGATGATTACTTACCTCTTCACTTGCTTTAAGATTTATGCAATTTGTATTAGAAAGGAAAGCTCTGAAGCACTACTCAACTAACAATTGGTATCAGAGCGAGGTTCTAATCTTGATGTCAGGCTTGCCCCTGGGGAGACCACCACTATTGATGTGCCTTGCGGTAGGCTATCGTAACTGAACGATATAGTGTTGAGCGAGATTCCATGATATATCGAGCGTGGGTGCAGTAGTGCATGTGGCTTCACATCAAGAAGACATCAAGGTAGTGATCCGTCATCGAAGTACGCATTGTACACAATGTGTGGTGTACGTGCGTGTGTATTTGTGTTAGTGTCTCATGTATGCGTGACTACTTGTAAGTGTATGTCCAAGTACATAAAACTAGAGAAATTTTATGGTGCATTGTACTGGTAGTATATGATGTGCAGTAGAAATTAGATCTAGTCGTTGATCTGTTAAGAGCATTTCTACTACTCTACTAGCAGATGAAGTATAAATAAATACTAGATAATCTGTTCCATTGGATCGAAAAGAATGAACTGTCTATATTAAATTTAGTGTACCGTAAAAGAGCTCTAAAACTATTGTTTGAGTCTCCATGCCATTGAAGTTGCGCCACGAGTGGGAAGAGTTGATAAGAAGATATGGCGGTAAAGGGTGAAAAAATATGTCTCCCCAATACCTGCTATTGATGAGCGTCGTTGACAATCGACGTGACAAGATGACATTGGTGGCCACCTGCGTGTTTCATCAAAAAGACAGTCAAACCTACGCGTTCTCGTGCTAGTTGTATTCATGAGATACCATGGTAGATGATTCAAGATGTTAAGGAGACATGTTTGCCGTCTTGAATCAAGTAAGTAAGTTGAGGGCAATATGTTGAGGAGATGTTTCGTCGTCCTGAGTCAAGTTTGGGGGAGATGTGTCTCGTGTTAGACTTAGGATTTAACTAAACATGAACTAGCCTTAAGACATGATCACAAAACTTAATGCGGAAATAAAATTAGATGAACTAACCCGATGAAGATGAATCCATTAGGGTTTCGTGTGTCGGTATGGATGAGCGTCGGGGTAGGAACACCAATGCACGATGAAGAAGATGGGGGGGGCACCGTGATCTTCACGGTGATGGTTCAGCTCTTCGGTAACCTCAGCGCCAAAAACCCTAGATCGGAAGGGGTCTAGAAGATGGCGAAACTCAAGTCTTTTTTTCTTAATCTCTTGAGTGCCGGCCTCTTCCTATCTTATATGGCACAGGTTATTGGGACCAAAACCAAAAATGCACTTTTATTGCTTCCGATCAGAGCGCGATTTTAGGTGGGTCAAGCCCAATTTTATTTGGATCTTCTTCCTTAATTTTTGGCACTTTCTGTTTATGACTCAACCGAAGATCATGACTAACGTTCTCCTACTTGATCGAAGGCTAATATCATATGTCCATTCTCAACAAAACAGTACACCAAGATAAAGTATTACAGTGATTAATCTAAGCACCGCTGCAACCCCAGAATCTATAGTGCATTATTCTATCTTGATAGGATAATTAATTATTTCTTAACGGGAGTTGGTTTTATTCTTATAGTCTTTTTGTGCAATTTGTTTTCATTTGTCATCATGTGCACATTAAAAGAGTGAAAACAAACTTTGTAATTTCCAGAATTGAAGTTTTGAGATCTCAATTTGTCCCAGAAGTATAGGTTATCAATAAGTCTTATGTCGGCACTAATTTTGAGACAAGCCTTTAACAAGGAATCATTAAACTAAACATGATGCATAAACTTATATATTAAACATGATACTCAATTTTTATAGGCTGAACATCATAATTTGATTCTGGATTATATCTTTCACAACTTCATGTGTTTGGCAGCACAGCTTGACATGTTGTTACTCGAAGCAAAAATTGCACTCTTACATAATAAATTCCAAGATAGAATCTTAAGCCAAAAATAAATTTTCTTATTCTTAAACCACAATAGCCTATTGATGATTTCTTATTATCTAATAATTTTATGACATGCCACAAGTCTGCTTGCATTATTAATGATGCCTTAAGATATTGACTAGAGCCATTCCACAATATGACTCTTTCTACAAGATTGAAGATTTGACTTGATGTGGATTTTTTAATATCAACAAACCTTGCATAATTTGTGTTCTAATAACCCACAACTTTATGATTATCAGACTTCTTATATGTGAGCATGTAATCATTAGCACTTTACCTATGATTCAAAGTTGTCTTTAGTAGTTTTCCAGTGGTCCAGTTCTAGATTAATATTTGCCAAGTATCCTGGTTACGAAGTTAAATAAGGGCACATACAAACTTAAATATACATAATGTTCATGACAGCGGAACGTAAGAAAAACTTCTGACGCCCTTAATAATCGGAGTAAACTCCCTTAATATTGGACCTATCTTGGTAAATCTTAATAGTCAAAACACGAGAGTCATCACCAAGATAAACTTAATTCCAAGAAGAGAAAGGAAATATTTGGTTCTTAAGCATTAATGTCTCTATTGCTGATAGTCAACAAGGCATCATTTATATAAACAATTAAATCCATATAAACAACTAAGATGTTAAATTTACTCCCACTGATCTTAAGGTTAAAACTTAAGGTATCTTTATGTGAGGCTCGTATTATTATAAACTCTAGAATCAACTGGAGGTGGAACTTTTAGAGACCAAGGATTGCTATTCTCTCGGACTATCGGCATTGGAACATAAGCACGATTGTATCAAGTATAGTTTACCTTGCCTTAGAGCTCTCATCGGAATCAACATTTTTATAAACTCAGTGGTACCCTTTAGTCTGGTTGGAAGCTTGACAATCCCATGTATATAAGTGTCGACGATTCGGAAACCGGTCCCCCGCCGAGCTTACTTGTTGAATGAGGGATCAACCTAGGGCCCCTTTTCCGCGGAGGGGATTGCGTTTGAGGGCCTACCGAGCTAGGGCCGAAATGGTCGGGATAACACAACAAATGAGGGGTTATTTTTTGGCCTGGTTCGGGCCTCTCACGGGGGAGATAACAACCCTACGTCCAGCTGCTGCACTAGCTTCCAAGGAGGAATTACAAGGTGCTTGCTCGGGAGCCTAGGCCTCCCCTTTCTCTCTACTTCTTACAGGTGAGTTTGGTGTTTTCTAATCTCTCTGGGGCTGTTGGGCGATTCTAGGAGTGACCCCACTAGCAACCAGCAACAACCACTACGTGAGGAAAAAAATCCAGGAGGAACCGAACCCCGATCATTACATGCGACGGGGTATTTATAGACGATTACAGCGTTGCAGCATTTATTACGGAATAACGTGCCACTACTGCTCCCGGACGTGGGTGAAATTATTTTCTTACTTTTTGCCATACCACTACGTGGGCGTAGTGGGCTCAGATCGTGGCCGTACGGTCCTTCAAGCCGCCGAGTGATTAATGCCACGTCGCCTTCGTAGACCGTGCCCAGCTTTTTGGCTATGCCCGAGGTCCCTTCTTCGGACCTGGTTGTTGGTCGCGTACCCCCGAGCAAGCATGCTCGGGGGCGGGCTTGACTGAGGACGGGGTAGGTCCGAAGGTCGGCCTACCCGAGGATCTTCCTTGGGGACACCGTCCAAGGGTGAACATGGTCACCAGCTGTCTAGCCGCTGAGGTACGATGGCCGCTATAGGGAATACCCAATCCCCGATAGCTAGCCCCTGAGGCTTAAGGGGGGAATTGCTCGACGAGGTCTCCGCCTTAAGCCTCCAGACTTAAATAAGGGATTGGAGCTTTGCAGCGAAGAACTACCGCAACGTCCGAGCAACCTTTGCTCGGGAATAAGAATCTTGCAGCGAAGAGCTACCGTAGCATCCGAATAATCCTGTTCAGGGACGAGGATCTTGCAGTGAAGAGCTGCTGTAGCATCCGAGCAATCCTGCTCAGGGACGATAATCTTGCAGCGGAGAGCTACTGCAGCATCCGAGCAATCCTGCTTGGGGACGAGAATCTTGCAGCGAAGAGCTACTGCAGCATCCGAACAATCCTGTTCGGGGACGAGGATCTTGCAACGAAGAGATGCTGCAGCATCCGAGCAATCTTGCTCGGAGACGAGAATCTTGCAGCGGAGAGCTACTGCAGCATCCGAGCAATCCTGCTCAGAGACGAGGATGTTCTGGTGGGACCGAGCGTGTCGCTCAAGGCCCGGTCAAAATAGCGCCTTGGAACGAAGGCGGAAGGTCGCGGTGGTTCCTTCTCCGCGAAGCCTCGCGGGTACATTTCTGACAGTTTTTGAAAACCGCGCCTTTACGGGACAGTTTTGAAAACCGCACCGCCGCGCGTCAGTTCGTGAACGGGCGGGGGTAGTTTTCGGCCCGTTCGGCTTCTCCGCCTACAAATATCAGGCGGGAACATTTTCAGAGATTTTTCTTCCTCCGCAACTCGAAATCAAGCTCCAAAGCCTTCCAACCCTCAAACTCTCTCTTCTTCCTTGTGCCCTTTTCCTCGACGCTCCTTCATGGTGAAGTTCGACCCGTCCAAGATCCTTTGTGGAGAGGCTTGGTGCCAGAAGACTTGAATGCGTCGGCGGGCACTGGTGGATCCTTGACGGCGAAGGAGCCCCGGTGCCGCGCGATGACGAGGTCGTCACGTGTGAGCTCTACTTGTCAGCGGGCTTGAATGCGAGTGAGTTCCTTGAATCCGTACTCGCGCAATGCGAGTGCGAGATCACCAATCTGAATCCCAATTCTATTCTCATTCTGACCATCTTTTCGCACCTTTGTGAGGGGTTCGTGGGCATCTTGCCCACGTCGAGCCTCATTTTCCATTTCTATTCCTTGTTCCACACCGGCGCGGCTTCTCCCACCGGTGCTCTGTACTTCCATTTGAGGGCCAACCGACCATACGAGTACCCCTTCTTCTCTCTCAAGGACTCGGTAGCCGGTTGGGCTGATTCTTGGTTCTACCTGCGGAAGGCGGAGGGGACGACGCTCTGCTACTCCAAGAAGGCGGCGCCCAACATCGACACCCCGCACCCACCCGTCGCAGCCAAGGAGGAGCGGGCCCTGATGGTGATCAGCGAGCTCACAAACATGGGGCTCACTGGTCGGGATATCGTTCGCGACTTCCTCAGGAACAGGGTGTCCCCTCTGAGGAGGAGGGAGCACCCTTTCTTCAAGATCTCCGAATGGGAAGACATCACCCGAGAGGCTGACTCTGGTAAGTTTTGCGGTCTTGAGCAATTTTTGCTTCGCATGCACCTTTCATGCCCGTGCTGACTTCTTTTCTTGGTTGGCGATAGCCGGGCTTCGGCCCAGGTGGAAAACAGGTTGGCGAGATGTTCGGCACCGAAGGAAAGGCTTCGGCCTTGGCGTGTCCCAAGAACGTGCTCGAACGGAGCGAAGTGGTAAGCTGCTTCATGATTCATGCTCGGAGAAAATGTCCCGAGCTCTTCTGACACCTTTTTGCTTTCGATAGGAGACGGTCGCCCTGGAGGCAGCAGTAGCCGACCTTAGGCCCTTGGCGGGCGGCAAGGGAGTACTTGTCCTGGCCGCCAAGGCCAAGAGCACGAGGGTCAAGAGACGAGCCCCACCACCAACCTCTACCCGGCTGACGAAGAGGCGGGTGAGTTCGACCAAGAATCCTGCATTGCGGCACTTAGAATTTGCCGACCGGAAGGAGGTAAACCGCCTAAATGCTTGGATGGAGAGTTACAGCTGGGAGAGCTTGGAACAGCTCACGGAGGCGAGATCGGCCGAGAAATGGTGCGAGCCGAGCAGAGCCTTGAGGAGGAGCTTGCTGAGCTTAAAGCCAAGCTCAAGCAAGTTACCTCGGAAAGACGGGCTGCGAAGCCCGAGGAGGTGGAGGACAAGGATAAGGATGATGAGGAGGAGGATGAGGATGAGGTGCCCCTCATGACGAGGCGCGGGCGCCGAAAGAAGACGCCGAAGATGACCGATACGGAGAAGGTCGACCCTCCCCCGGCGAGGAGCGGCCCCGCCGCGGATGAGAAGGCTGAACTTGAGGCGGCAGCGGCGGCAAAGCCCGCCGGGAATGACGACGAGGAGCTTGCTGAAGGTAGCTCCCGAGCCCTTGTCCTTTCTCTTTTTCTTGTCCTTTTCTTCGCTTGTTCTTTATCTGAGCTAATTCCCACTCTGCCGATGTGGGCGTGATAGCTCCTGGGGCCTTTCCAGATTATGGCAAAATGGCCAACGAGATCTTTGGTCGTGCCGTAGAGAGGGAGCTTGCCCTTATTGCCGTCCACGTGGCGAGCGAGGCCGTCGAACTGGTGGTGGCGGACGAGCTCGTTGACGACGGCGGTCAGGGCACCAAGGATCTTCATGCTCTGGGGGGACCGCCTCCCGAGCTAGCCCCAGCCCTCCCCGAGCACGAGGCGCCTGAGAGGGTGGAGGTTGGTCTCGCGGCCTTGGGCGAAAAGACTGCCCAAGAAGGCACGAGATCTCCACGCGCATCTCCTGCCCGGAGCAAGGGCGCGAAGCCCCGAAAGCATCGCATGCTCGGGCGACGCCCGCCATCCCGGCGAACAACATGCGGGCGGGCGACAAGACCCGACGGGAAGGGCCGCTCGGGGCGGAGGCGGCGTCCTGGGCGGACCTCATGCCCGGGGGAATGATGGATCGTCTTCGAGCGATCTGCTCTCTTGGAAGGATCCTGAGGGTATCCCGGCCGTGATCTTCGATTGGGCGGAAAGCTGGGGCTCCGCGCTGACGTCGCCCGATAGGAGGCTTGCGGCTCTTCGGGGGGACGATATCGCCAAGACCTTCTGGGGCAACCTCTGCATACGCCTTGGCCGGGTAAGCATGCTTTCTTTTCTTGTTGCTAGCTTCCTCTTTTTGCGCCTTGGGGGAAGACGGTGCCTGAGATCTCTCCTTGCTTTGTTTGCTCGCAGGTTCTTCAAAAAACCATGGAGGACTTCGTCTCCTTGACAGTTCCTCCCGAGGTCGTGGCCAAAAAGAACGCCGAGTACGATGCCCAGATAACCGAGCTCGAGCGGCGGATAGACGAACTTAAGGCCCGGGATAAGCTAATTTTGGAGAGGTGCCGCTAGGCTGAGAAGAACATCCGCCAGGCCAAGGGAGACGCCACCGAGAAAAAGGGGAAAATTCGCGAGCTCGAGCAAGCGAAACAGCACTCCAAAGTTCTCGAGGCGAAGATGGCAGAGCTTGGCCGGACCGCGTGGGAGGCTACCGAGCTTGCTGATCAAGGAAAAGAGGAGACCGAGCAACTTCGCCAGGAAGCCCACGAAGGTCGGGAAGCCCGGCGGAAGTTGATCGACCTCGAAGCCAAGATTGACGAGCTGAGGCAGAAACTCTCCACGACGCTTAGAGGAGTGAAGCTCGGCGCGTAGAGGGTCTTTTTCTTTTCTTTCTTCTCTTTTTTGATGTCTTTTGATGACTTTTGATGGCTTTTGATGATGCCAATGGAGCATATACTTTTCCCTCCAAGGGCTTTGTCTTCTGTATTGCTTCTTTTGGGTCCTTCTAGTTATTTCCTGCAAGTAACGAACATGAGGCAAACAGCGAGAGATAGGCATATAGGAGTATAAGTTAGAACGAAGCACGGGCAACACAAGCCCGAAATAAGTGAAGAAAAACTCGACATGGGTAACAAATGCCCGAAAAAGAGACAAAGATACATTCACGAGCTAGAATGAGGCACTTGGCGACGATTTTTGGAAAAAATGTTAGTGCGGTAGCTCATTCCTATCAAGCCCCTGCTGCAAATGAAGGTCGTGCACCTAAGTTGCGAGCACGAGCTTGTTCGCAGGAGAGTTGAAAAAATGTGTGTCGCTCCCCCGACCAAGTCACCAACTTCTCCGAGTTGTGAGCATGGACCAGGTTAGGGGAGGGGAACGTGCGAGGCCTTAACTTCGTCAGCGCCTTAGGATGCATGCCCCTCATTTGCGAGCATGGTCACAGGCGAGGAAGGACGCGCGGTTGCCCGACAAAGTGTGCGACGTCCAAACGCGCGCGAATCGAGCTAAAACTCTGGACCAGCCAAAAGGGTGTCTGCATATCGACGAAATCGTCGGCGAAAAAAACTCTGCGGATCATAGTCGGCTTATGAAGACCGAGGCCTTACGGCGGTGAGTTTTAGTATTTGGGCGTTGGTCGTGGTACCTTATGCGATCGTGCCTGGCCTTACCAACCTTAGAATGAAGGCGCTTGGGCGAATGTTCTGCCGGCGTGCTCGTCCCCATCACCAAGATCGTGAAAAAAGTATGCCTATGCGTGAGGCGAAGTCGGCTACCAACCAAGCGGTGACTTCGAGGGCATTCACAAGACCTTGGAGGTAACGGACTTCGCGTGGGCGAGGGAACCAAATTTTTTCTTTCTTAGAAGAAAAACCGCTGATCGAGCGTAAGATAACAAAAGTGAACACTAGTTTAGACAATGAACTTGTGTAGCTGGTCGATGTTCCAGGAGCTCGCGAGCACTCGGCCGTCTTCCATTGCCAAGCGGACAGCACCCGGGCGTGCCACCGAGACGACCGTAAAAGGACCTTCCCACTTGGGGGAGAGCTTGTTGGCCTTTGATTCATCTTGAATTCAACGTAGGACGAGGTCGCCAACCTGCAAGGTCCTGGGTCGAATCGACTTAGCCGCATGCCGACGAAGAGCTTGCAGGTAGATGGCGGATCAGAGCAGCGCCCTTTCATGCGCCTCTTCAGCGAGGTTGAGGTCGAGGAGACGCTCGAGCTCTTGGTCGACGCTATCAATCAGGTGCATTCTTTGGGATCCTAGCACGATTTTGGCAGGTAGGATGGCCTCTGCACCATAGGCGAAATTGGAAGGCGTCTCGCCGTGCTTCGGCTCGGCTGTGGTCTTGACCCAGACCCAGGACGGAAGAAAGCTCGTCCACCCACGACCAGCCGTCTTGGGCGAGTCTTTGAAGAACCTCTTCTTGATCCCCTGAAGGATTTGGCGTTTGCGCTCGGCCGCTCCGCTTCTCTCGCGGATGAGCTCTGAGGCGCCAGACCTTTGTCGATGTCTTCGCAGAGGCCTAGAACAGCTCACTAGTGAACCGAGTGCCGTTATCGTGATGAGGCGATTGGGGACTCCAAAACGCGTCCTGCGTTCTTTGCGGAAAAATCTCTTGGCCGCTTGAGCGAAATGGTTGATCTGAGCTCGGCCCGATCCACTTAGAGAAAGTGTCGGCGACCACGAGCAAGAATTTACAACCCTTTCGACCACGGGAAAGGTCAGGATGTCGACCCCGGTCGAGAACGCCATGAAAGCGGGATGGTTTGAAGCATGTACGCCGGCTGGTGGGCCTTGCGGGCATGGAACTAGCATGCCTGGCAAGTCGCCACGAGCACCCGAGCGTCGGCTAAGGCTGTCGGCTAATAATATCGGTAGAAAGGCTTTGCTCTAGCGTCTGGAAGGACGAGTGAGCTCCGCACATCCCCTCATGGATATCTCACGAGAAGGAAATTGCCCTCTTCGAGATATGCACTTGGAGAAGACTCCAAGTGCCCTTTGCGTATATAAAGCGCCTCGATTAGCTTGTATGGAGAGGACCACCTTATAAGCCGAACGCTCGGCTTCTTCCTCGGCGATGTCCCATGGCAGTCTTTGGATGAATGGCGTCATCCAGTTTGCACCATGCTCGAGGAGGGAGACGTTACCGCACATCTCCGGTGCCTCCTCTACAGAGGGAATGGAGGGCTTGTACAGATGCTCGACGAGCGCCCCCATTGGGGTGGGCATCTGCGAGGGTGCCTCCTCTATAGAGGGAATGGAGGGCTTGTACAGATGCTCGACAAGCGCCCCCGGTGGGGCGGGCATCTGCGAGGAACCGACCTTGGAAAGATGGTCGGCCAGGGAATTGTCCTTCCTGGGGATGTAGAGTACTTCAAAATTCCTAAAGTACCTCTCCATCTTCCTCACCTCAACCAAGTAAAGCGCCATTGAGTGATCAGAACACTGATACTCCTTGTTGACTTGGTTGACGACCAACCGCGAATCGCCTCTAACAGTCAGTCACTGGACCCCGAGCGCCTTGCACGCTCGCAGTTCGGCCAGGAGGCCTTCATACTCTGCCGCGTTGTTGGTCGCGGCGAAGTGCAATTGGATGACGTACTGGAGCTGATCCCCTTGAGGGGATACCAGCACGACACCAGCCCCTGAGCGCTCAAAAGCTCGGGACCCGTCGAAGTACATGGTCCAGCGACCATCTTCAGACCCAGGGGGCTCGGTGGCGGGTGGCATCGGATTTGTCCACTCCGCTACGAAGTCCGCCAGGACCTGGGACTTGATTGCCGTGCGAGCCTAGAAGTGGATATCGAACTCGGTGAGCTCCATAGCCCACTTCGATATTCGGTCGCCAGCGTCTTGGTTTCTTAGGATCTCCCAAGTGGAAAGTTGGTCGGGACAACGATCTTGTGAGCTTGAAAGTAGTGGCGCAACTTCCTTAAAGCTACGAGCAGCGAGTACAAGAGCTTCTGGACCTCAGGGTACCGCTTCGGTCCGTGCAAGACCTCGCTGACGTAGTATATTGGTCGATGTGCCCCATCTCGCTCAATCGCCAATACCGCGCTTACGGCCTGGGGGGTTGCCGCAAGATATAGCAGGAGCGGCTCTTTCGACCTCGGCGTGGCCAAGATAGGAGGGCTGGATAGGTACCGCTTCAACTCCTCGAAGGAGCGGTTAGCTTCTTCCGTCCAAGCGAAGCCCTCGTGCCTGCGGAGCGCCTTGAAGAAAGGCAGCCCACGCTCGCCCCACCGGGAAATGAAGTGACTTAGAGCCGCCATACGCCCGGTCAAGGCCTGGACCTCCTTTACACAGCTCGGAGGCCGCATTCTTTCAATGGCCTTGATTTTCTCCGGGTTTGCCCCGATGCCTTGTGGCCCGATTAGATAGCCGAGCACCTTGCCCGCTTTCACCCCAAAGACACATTTCTCTGGATTAAGCTTTATTCGATGTCTATTGAGGTTACAAAATATTTTCTCAAGGTTATATACGTGACCCGAGGCGAGCTTACTTTTCACCACAATGTCGTCTACATACACCTCCAAATTCTGTCCAATTTGATCCGGGAAGGTCTTCTGCATCAAGCGTTGGAAGGTCGTCCCGGCATTTCGCAGACCGAAAGACATGGTCGTGTAGCGAGCGTCTTTGAGCAGGCGTGATGAAGGAAGTCTTTTCTTCGTCCCCGGGACAAAATGATCTGTGATAGCCCGAATAGGCATCAAAAAGCTCATCACAGGACTCTGCGTCGCGTCGACCACCGGTCTATCTTGGCAATGAAAGTTGTCTTCAGGCGGACGTTCGAGCGGTGTGGTCGACACACATGTGCCACTTGCCACCCTTCTTTTTGACAATGACTGGGTTCGCCAGCCACTCCGAATGCTCGATTTCTCAGACGAAACCGGTCTTGAGGAGCTTGTCGAGCTCATCCTGAATGATTGCTTGTTTCTCCAGGGAAAAATGCCTGAGCTTCTAACGCACAGGTTTTTTATCAGGCCGAACAGCTAGCTTATACTCAATTACTTCCCTTGGGACTCCGGGCATGTTGGACGGTTCCTAGGCGAACACGTCCGCGCTCTTCCGGGGGAAAGTAACGAGCTCGAGTTCCTATTTGGGATCTAAGGAAAATCCCAAATGCAAAACCTTGGTCGGGTCCGCGTCGCTTAGCGGGACCACCTTGGTTCCTCCTCCGGGCTAGAGGGTAACTTTGGGCCGAGAATGCACCGGCTCTTGGTCGGGGCCACGCTGAGGTAGCTGCCCGACCATGTCGAGCGACTTCACATCGCAGTTCAGGGCCGCCCTGTGGTCCCCCTGATGGTGATGATGCCTTTCGGCCCAGGGACCTTTAGGCACTGATAAGCATGATGTGTGGCGGCCATGAACTTAGAGAGAGCCAGCCTGCCGAGGATTGCGTTGTAGGCCGACTTGAAGTCGACGACCTCGAATGTGATCATCTCAGTCCGTAAGTTGCTGAGACTCCCGAACATCACGGGCAAGACGATCTGGCCGAGAGGCTTGATCGAGGTGCACGGGACGATCCTGAAGAACAGGACGGCTATGCTTTTGATCTTGGACCGAGGAACTTGCATCTCGTCCAGGACCATTGCAGATATGAGATCCAGGGAGCTCTTGCCATCGATGAGAACCCACCCTACTTTAGCATTGTTGATGGTCGAGCTCATGACCAATGGGAGTTTCTGAGGTTTGGTCATTCCAAGGGGACAATCATCCTTAGAGAAAGTAATTGATTTCGGACCACCGAGGCTGCTTTGCATGAGGGCTTGCCTGGGCGATGTGGTGCATCTCCGTCTTTGCCTCCTTCAGTCCTCTTGGGACTTGTATCTTAGAGAGCCTGAATATGACAAACTATGTGGTTATGGGGCTCCTGGTACCCCATGTCGTCGTCCTTGTCCGCGGGACCCTTGCCCTTACCGCTCTCCCCTTTTCCCGGGAGAGTGGGCATGGGACCTTGGCCGTTGTAGAACTTCTCTAGACGGAATGCCCAGGTTCGGCAATTGCGAAGGTCGTGCCTGACCGCCTGATGGAGCGAGCAATAGCGGTCGTCCGAAGGAGCACTCCTTCCCTCGCGACTTTGGTCATTGCGACCTTGGTCGTTGCGCCGCGGAGGCGGTCGCCCCCTTTCGCCCTCGGGCTGCTGAGCCAATAGAGCCCGCGGCGGGCGATGCTCGACGGCGGCCACCATGCTCTAGCAGCACGACCTCTTCTTTTTGATCTTCTTCTCCACCGAGCACAGGTGCTTCGTGCTCGAGGAGTCTTCAAGCCCTACCGAGGCAGCGGCTTGCCTTCATCGACATCTTTTTCCATTGGGTCGCCTCGTCGGCGTTCGGCGTAACAATCGGCCATCTGAATGCTCGTTGGCGAAAGGTCGGGATGGATCTCGGTCTTATGTAGTTTAACGTCGCGGACCCCAAACTTGAAGGCCCGGACGACCGCCTCATCCGAGATGCTCGGAATGGAGATCCTCACCTTGATGAACCTTTGGACGAAATGCCGCAAAGATTCTTTTTCGGTCTGGATCAACCGCTCGAGGTCGCGCTCCTTGCCCGGGCGAGTGTAGCAACTCTGGAAGTTCACCCAGACAGCCTCGCAGAGCTGCCTCCACGAGCGGATCGACCCTTCCTTCTGATTGAAGAGCCACGTCCTGGCGGAACCGTCAAGGACCGTGGGGAGGTAATTGGCCATAACTCCCTCATCCCCCCTGGCCGCTAGAATGGCGGTGGAGTAGATCGAAAGGAACTCGTCCGGGTTCTGAGTCCCGTTGAACCTCTCGATGTGGCCGGGCTTGAACTTGCTCGGCCACGAGACGTCGCGGAGAGATGCCGAAAAGGCTCGGCATCCGAACGTCGGGCTGTCGCGGCGACCCCTCCGGGCATGGCGACCGTGACGCCTGGCGTCACAATGGTCCTTTATGCGCGGGGCGAGGCGAGGTGAGAGAATACGTCTCCATGCCGGCGCGACGAAGGCAGCCCCGAGGTAGAATACTCGGTAAGCCCGTAATCGGACGGGGCGTGCCCCCGAGCTCGCGAGGCCGTCCGGGAACCACTCCGAATGTCCTCACGGCATCGATCTTGCATCCCGCGGCCCTCCCGAGCAGGACTTCGGGAGGCGCTGTGGCGGGTGCGAATAGGGGAATGGCGCTTATTGTCCCGGGAAACACTCCGGGGCCTCTCTCCGCCAGGGGGCCCTGGGAACCCCATGTCGGCGACGAGCTTTTCCAGATTTTCAGCCACGACCGCCCCCATGGTCGCCAGGTCCGCCAAGCCAGAGAAATTTCGGAAGCTGCGCACGACCGTCACCATGGCTCGCAGTCGCTCGGCGCTCTGGGGAGCGGCGGGGGTCGACCTTAGGCAACGATCGCGCACGTACTACGGCGAGTGATGCTCACCGGGATCTTCGCGAGCCGGGTCTCCAGTCCTGGCATCCGCCCTCCCGCTAGCTTGGCGGCGGACGGTCGTCTGGGTCTTGTCCAGGGACAACTCTGGATGATTCTTGTCCGCATCGCACTGGTGACGACGAGAGGTCTCCGAAGACTCGACCTCGTGAATTTCTACTCTTCCCGCCATGTTGACACTGCGGGAGTACTGGGACCGCGAGGGCGACATCATAGTATCTCCACGCAACGCGGTCTCACGGCTGCACTCGGGACGGTCGGGGACGCCCGGACCGCCACGGAGGCCGCCATATTCCTCCTCACTAGTGAGGGCATCACGCTGCAAGCGGAGGAAATGCTCTCGCGCTGCAGCCGCTGGGGAAAGACTCCCGGACTCGGTGTGGCCTTCCGGATCGGCCGCACCAATCATGTCTTCATCGGCATAGTACATGTCGTCATCCTCCACGTCGTCGAAGACGCAGAGGTCTTGATTATCTTGAGAATTTGGCATCCTCAGGGATTCTCCGCGAAAGGACTCAGTCGATCCCCACGAACGACGCCAGCTGTCGACGATTCGGGAAGCGGTCCCCCGCCGAGCTTACTTGTTGAATGAGGGATCAACCTAGGGCCCCTTTTCGCGGAGGATAGCGTCAGGGCTGCTTGAGCTAGGGCGAAATGGTCAGGATAACACAACAAACGAGGGGTTATTTTTTGGCCTAGTTCGGCCCTCTCACGGGGGAGATAACAACCCTACGTCCAGCTGCTGCACTAGCTTCCAAGGAGGAATTACAAGGTGCTTGCTCGGGGAGCCGGGCCTCCCTTTCTCTACTTCTTCTGGTGAGTTTGGTATTTTCTAATCTCTCTGGGGCATTTGGCTTCAGGGAGTGACCCCACTAGTAACCAAAGAACAACCACTACGTGAGGAAAAACCCAGAGGAACCGAACCCGATCATTACATGTGGTTGGGTATTTATAGGCGATTACTGACGTTGCGGCATTTATTACGAAATAACTTGCCACTCATCGCCTCGTGGGTGAAACTGTTTCTTGCTTTTCGCCATACCGCTCGTGGCGTAGTGGGCTCAGATCGTGGCCGTCACGGTCCTTCAAGCCGAGTGATTAATGCCATGTCGCCGTGGACCGTGCCACCTTTTTGGCTATGCAGGTCCCTTCTTGGGACTGATCGTTGAGTCAGCGTACCCGAGCGAGCATGCTCGGGCGGCTTGATGAGGATGGGGGTAGGTCCGAAGGTCGGCTTACCCGAGGATCTTCCTTGAGGACACCTTCCAAGGGTGAACATGGTCGCCAGCTGTCTAGCCGCCAAGGTACGATGGTCGCTATAGGGAATACCCAATCCCCGACAATAAGTATCTTAATTTTCCCAGAGTGTAAGATATTGATATTAATTATCTTTTAATAGAGGAAGAAATTTGTTCATTGGGTTTATGTCTCACATAATGAAGCTTTCTTTTCTCAATGAGATGTTCCATTCTCCCCCTCGAAATGTGGTACAAGCGTCAATACCACAATTTTGATGAACTCTCATAAATATTTCACTTTTGATGAGCTAGCAACATACTGAATGCTCCCCAAATGATTTATAAAAGTATAAGCAAATTACCTTTTATAATGGGAACATAAATTACAATATTAGGATGGAGGGTGAAAACATAACTTAGTATTGATGGAAAACTTCTAACAACTTCAACATTAGTCTCCTATTCATTCTCTAAGGCTTCGCTTTAAAACTTTCATAGTCTTGAGGTAATATTGGCAGCATAAATACAGTTTTCTATCTTAGTATTTAGCCAACTTTTTTTATGAATGCACACATTCATAGGCACAATCATAGTTCACTTCTCATTCTTCATTATTGTTGTTACATTCTTTATGAATGACGTAATGAAGTGAATTAGAAAGGCTCCGCTAATTTTTTTATGTCCTAGCTCATTGACTTTGAACACTCTTATGATCATTATACTGGCAAGAACATTTGAGGAGCTTCATAATGCCTTTCCATTATTGCCATATAGTCATAATTTAACTAGAGGATTGCTCCTCCAGATCCTAAATTTTATGATCAAAAGGGACGTTTGCTTAAATTGCTCTCACTAGTTATCAGAATATTGAATTCTTGTCAATGTCTAAGTAATTAGATGCTTCTTCTAATAGGAGCCAATCATCAATATTATGTTTGTGTGCGTAATTAATAATCTCAAGAATAATATGCTAATAAACTACTCTATTTCTTATTAGGGTACTATAAACAGCCAAAGAACTTATGGTTGAATTGATAATAGGGATATAATACTGATCATTACTTAATATCCACAAAAATGTAAATAATTATCTATCATGAAATTAACCCTACACTGATTAGGTTAATAACATGCTAATGATAAAGTTTAACAATTCTAATTCGCTTCACCATTGGACAAAAACGAAGAACTTAACATGAGGAAAGAATCAACAGTCCATCTTCGCATCACATTTTGGCAGAAACGAAGAATAAATGGATTCACTAATGGGGATGGCAAATGATCACAAACAATACTGGTTAGTATGTAACCATGAGCCATAAAACGTAATCCTCAAATCAACATGAAATCTCTAACCAAAACTTCTCGTTGGTTCCATTTTGATTAGAGAAGCTATGGGGATGACACATGACTATAATCAACTTTGGTTGGAATATAACCGTGTGTCACAATATAATCCCAAAACTTCATTAAATCTCTAACTAAGACTTCTCGTTGGTCCATCTTAATTAGAGATATCTTAATTATAATGTAGTCTTTATCATATAAATGCTTGAAAAGACTCAATAACTTAATTAATATGAGAATTAATTAAATGTCATATGACCCATAAAAGATGTTGGTTAGTATATAGCCATGAAGCATTTAATTAATCACAATCACATTGTCTCAAAGTAGAATAAATTAATAAGAGACAAAATTAATCACATGGTCCAAATTACTAAGCATTAGACATCAAGTACTTAATTGCGGAAGCGTAAACAATTAATAATTAATGAGCAATAAATTAAATGCTATATTGAAAATAAGGGAAAAACTTAAGCTCAGAATTTAGGGCATAAGAAATTGTAACATATGTGGAAATATAAACAACTTAGACTGAAATATAGTACTTAACTAATCCCATCTTAGCTTATTCTGAAATGCAATCAAGCGTTATTTGTGGCCTATCTGAGAAAACATCCAAAAACTAGCCTAAAATTTATGCTCAAAGATGGGCTCATTAATAATGCATGGCTGAATAAAATATAATCAGTAAATATTGAAAAATAAATGTCTTGCATGAAAATTAACCTTACGTTGGTCTGATTAATAATCATGCTAATGACAAGAAAAAAATTAAAGTTCTATTTCGCATCATCGTTGGGCAGAAACGAAAAGGAACTAAATTATCTTATGGGTGACACATATTCATAAACAACGTTGGTCAATATATGATCATAGTCATAACATAATCCCAATTTTAAACATTAAACAATAATCTCTAATTAAAATTTTCCGTTAGTTCCATTTTAATTAGAGATAATGCTCATAAATAATCCTCGCATAAAAATTAATTGCCACATTAATTAATTAGTCCAAAAAATTAATCAGAATATTAATGCCCGGAAATCATATTTAAACAATACTTAATCTGAGATTAAAAAGTCATAATGAATACAAATTGAGATAGGCTAACATTATTCAACTCAATATACCAAAACTCAATTAAACTTCGGCCTAGCCAAAACAAGAATTCGGTAGCTGAAGCGTCCCATGACCACGGCCTGAAAAACAGCTGCCTAGCCGCTATCCGTGGTCGGCCCGAAATGAACAAGGCGACCCGTGGCAGTACCGGTGGCAACCCACGCGACGCATAACATCAGCCTGCCCGCACGACGCGCAACGCTCGGCCCAGAGACATGACGCGGAGGCGAAGACCAACCGTCGATCGCGAATGAACGGCTGAGATCGCGCCGGGACGAAACAAAAACAACGCGCGAGGAAACCCTAAAGCCATTCAGCTTCCTCGCCTCAAAAAATCCGCAAGAGGCGACAACAGAACTCAGGAGCGAGCGGCGAAGCAAGCTGTGAGGCCCGATGATGAAGCGGTGGCAATGGAGCAAAGGGCGCATGGGGTTCAATGAAGCGGCTGTGGCGCAGACGCGACACAAATGAGCAAATGCCACTCATGACTCGGCGCCGCCGACGAAGGTTAAAGCCTGACGACAAGCGAGCGGAAGCGCCTGAGCGGCGACGGCGATAACTACCACCGGAATGGTGAGCCCGAAACCCCTTCATCTAAGCTTTTATAGTTTTCTGATTAGATCTGGGTTTTGGGGAATAAAATGGGAACTAGGGTTTCGTATTTGGTCTTTTTCCCCTCCTTCTCAATACTACCCGAGGCCAAAAGGAACATAAACCAACACATAATCACCGACTAACACAGAATCTAAATCGGGCTTAAGGATGGATCAAACTTTAGGCTAGGTGCTCTGATACCAAAAGTTAGACTTAGGATTTAACTAAATATGAACTAGCCTTAAGACATGATCACAAAACTTAATGCGGAAATAAAATTAGATGAACTAACCCGGTGAAGATGAAGCCATTAGGGTTTCATGTGTCGGTGTGGATGAGCGTTGGGGTAGGAACACCAATGCGCGATGAAGAAGATGGGGGCACCATGATCTTCACGGTGATGGTTCAGCTCTTCGGTAACCTCAACGCCAAAAACCCTAGATCGGAAGGGGTCCGAAAGATGGCGAAACTCAAGTCTTTTTTTATTAATCTCTTGAGTGCCAGCCTCTTCCTATCTTATATGGCGCAGGTTATGGGACCAAAATCAAAAATGCACGTTTATTGCTCCTGATCAGAGTGCGATTTTAGGTGGGTCAAACCCAATTTTATTCGGATCTTCCTCCTTAATTTTGGGCACTTTCTATTTATGACTCAACCGAAGATCACGACTAACATCTCGGACGTTGAGAAGATGTGTCCGCCGTCCTGAATCATGTCCGTTGTAGATAAGACCAAGACATTAAAGAGATGCGTTCGCCGTCTTGAGTTAAGTAAGTTGAGTACAGGATATTGAGGAGATGTGTTCACCATCCTGTGTCGAGTAAATGTTAGGTAAATTGTAGTTGAGACCGACTGCCTTAACAAGTTAGAGTTTAGAGCTAGTTGATGTTACATAACTAAGGGGGGTGAATATTATATTTAATTTTGGAAAAAGAGTCTGATCCAAATCAAATTAGGAAAAGAATCCTTTTTCGATTCGGTTTGTTGAATCCTTCACTGATTCTTAAAGCTATAGGTAGTCCTGACTCCTGAGTTTTTTTTTAAGCAAGAAGCAAACAAGTTTGAGAAAGTAAGAGAGAAAAAAAGAAATAAATAAAATATGCTAGTTGTATTGCATGACTTGCATCATCAAAATACTTGTGCTCGTGAGTTTTTATGTTTGGTTTTTTTGGCCATCGTACATATGTGCTAAACTAGGCTAAAACCAATTCATTGATCAGCTTTGCAAAAGTCAAGAGACTGAAGAAGGGTTTCAAAGCCATCGTGTCAAGATCAAGCGGCTGAGGACCAAAGTGAAATGTCTTCAACGGTTCAGGAAGCAGTGCTAGTGCTTCGCTGTGCCCAAACTCGCCATTCCGCACAGGAAGGAGCACAAGTACTTCAAGCTAGAGTGGATTTTACTCTAGGTTAGGGTTAGGTAACTGTACTTTTCACCCCGAGCATGGGCATTCAGAAATTGAAGGAGGCGGCTGTTTGGTATACGGTTCCATGTTCTTTTCGCGTATGGGCAATTGGTTACTAGACAGTACAGTGATATATACATGCTGCAAACTAGAGTGAATTTTACTCTAGTTTTTGGGAGCATGAACAAAGATTTAATGCATAAGCATGGTGATACTTGCGAACTGTACCTTTTCACCCGAGCATGGGCATTCAGAAATTAAAGGAGGTGTCAGTTTGGTAAAACAGTTCCATGTTCTTTTCGCGTATGGGCAATTGGTTATTAGTAAGTACAGTGATATATACATGCTGCAAACTAGAGTGAATTTTGCTCTAAGTTTAGGAGAGGATTTAGAGGTTCTACAAACATGGTCATACATGCTAACTGTACTCTCTTCTAACCCGAGAATGGCCATTCAGATAAGGACGTGATCCGAGAGTTTCGTGTTGTTTTCATGTATGGGTATTACTAGGAACATAAGTGCGGCGCACGCCGCGCGTGTGAGCGGTAAACGATTTTCTTTTTTTTAAGAAAAAACAGGCTGAGATGTATTTTCTATTTTGTTTTAGGGTCTCCCGGTTTTTTTGGGAAAATGGAACAAGACGTTTTTTTTAATTTTCGTAGGATCTTTTTATCTTTTTTTTTGGGAAAATGGACCGGAACGGAAAAATAGACAAAGACGTAGCTCCTAAATCTTCGGAGGATTTTTTTTGTTGTGGCACTCGGACACTCTCTAAGGTCCTGCAACCTCTCAACTTTAATACATAGTATATATTTTCCCAGGAAAGACGGAGAAAGGATCTTCTTTTGCCAAATTTAACACTCTATACGTTCAACCGTCAATAATACATGCTTCGAAAAATACTATAGATCGAATTGCAAAAAAAAAAAACCTATAAAGATACAACTGTACACATTTTTCTCTCTCCGAAAAATAGCAGAAACTGAGTTAGGGGGGAATAGAGAGATAGAGTTGTAGAAATATCTCTTTCGGCGAATTATTTGGAAAATATTAGAGATCGAGCTGGAAAACCGAGGTGGGAAAATAGTCTAGAGGAAAAAGGGTGAAAAATTTAACGGGAGCTTTTTTCCGTAAAATGGCGCATGAGGGACCCAAACGCGTTTTAGAAAAAATATCTTCCCCTCACAAAAAATCACGAAGAATCTATTCATAATTTATGTAAGAACCAAAACACAAAAAAAGTTTTTAAGCCGAGTGGTTACGTATTTCGACTCAAACGTTCACGAGGCCGCGAATTCTTCCACAAATAGGACTATTTTTTTTCGAGAAAAAACGGACCTAAAACAATTTTTGGAAAAACAAGGAAAAACGGACCACGAAAACATTTTTCCAGGAAAAAGCGAGGAGAGCGGACTACGAAATATTTTTTCCGGGAAAAACGAATTTGTGTTTTCCCGAGAAAACAGAAAAAACGGACCACGAAAATATTTTTTCCGGAAAAAGCGAGGAAGAAGCGGACCACGTAAACATTTTTCCGGGAAAACGAATTTGCGTTTATTCCGAGAAAAAACAGAGCACAAAAACATTTTTTCCGAAAAGCGGAGCACGAAAATATTTTTTCCGGAAAATGGAGAAATGACTCAGACGTAAAGAGCGGGGACCTATTTGTTATATTTTTGGACCCGACCGCTATCCCTAAAAATTAGAAAGGGCTTTCTCGCGATTCGCATTTAATCCAAGATCTTTTAAGAAAGTAACAAATCAGGACCCAAACGCAATCCGGGAAAATTTTTCTTCACCTCACAAAAATCACAAAGGACCATTTTGTAAATTCGCAGGACCTACATGTAATCGGAGGAACAGACGGACTTTTTTCAGAAAATCGCTGGCTTGACACGTGGGCAGCCTCTCCTTGTCAGAACCTTGCAAGGTTTAATAGGGGGTATGATGATATGAAGTACAGTGCATGGTACAACTTAGAAAATCTAATGTATCTCCAGTCTCCAGATAAGGATGGACGTCAGAAAAAGATAGATATCTGTGCGGAAAAATATCTTGCAATCAGATGTGCCGGTGAAACTACGGTGCTGTTCATCTGAAAAAGTTTCAAAAATTCTGAAAAAAATCATAGATGTACATCTCAGCTTACCCCATCTACATATAAAATTTCATGATCAAATTCGTCCTGTGCTAAGAGTAATAAAAAAGACAAACTTGATCATAAATAATAATGGTTACTGTTCATGATCAACTTTGTCTTTTTTGTAACTTCTAACACAGGACGAATTTGATCATGAAATTTTATATGTAGATGGGGTAAGTTGAGATGTATATCCATGATTTTTTTCAAAAAAATTTGAAACTTTTTCTAGTTGGATTGCACCGTGATTTCACCAACTCTCTGGTTGCACAGGATATGTTCCCTATCTGTGCACCTTCCTAATGTCATCAGGTGCAACCTACCCTTTTTTTTTTTAAGCATACAGCTGTCTACGATGATCTTTTATGGGCCGGGGAGCAGCTCGTACGGTGCCTAGCGATCATTTCAGCTATCATACGTCAAGAGTTTTGAGCTGTACTTTCATAGAACCAAACAGTAGAGTTCCTGAAGTTCACGTAATCCAATGAAAAATGAAGTTAAACTACTTCTGAAAAATTGAACAATATGTAAACACCT
>JAYEVE010000662.1:0-92936 GCA_036346375.1 Guadua angustifolia | reverse complement strand
CCATGGACGTCATTTAGTTTTATTAAGTAATTTTAGTTTTCGTGTTTGTTTTTTTTAAAAAATAGGTTAGTAGGACTCGTCGACAAATGTGTGGATTGCTATAAACCTTCGGCGAATCTGTGTTTTTTTAGAGAAAAACGTTGCTGTATTTTTTGTGTTTTTCGGGCCCATTATGCAAAAGACAGCCAAGAGGAGCTGAACATAAACCACAAAGGGAGCTAAACATAATTTCATTTTTTCTGGGGTTTGTTCTGCTAAAAACCATCGGAGGACCTGGACGTAAATCACAGAGGATCTAAACATAATTTTGATTTTTGGGTCCTTTCTATTAAAAACCGACCGAAGACCTAAACGTGATTTTGAATTTTTCGGAGAACTCCCTTGCAAAGACGGTGATATGACGCCGGTCCCTGCACTCTAAATCTCCTCGCTAGTATATATATATTCTTGCGGGGAATAATTCGTGACCACAGCAAAAAAATACGTTCACCAGTACTTGATCTCGTGACTTTGGCTACGGGCGTGAGAGCTATCACCGCTGCGCGGGGCAGCCGTTTGTGTGCAAACGGCATGACTAATTACTTGAGTTGTACTACTGAATTAGCCACACAAACGATGCGGGGAATAATTCGTGGCCACAGCAAAAAAAAATACGTTCACCAGGACTTGATCTCGTGAATTTGGCTACGGGCGTGAGAGCTATCACCGCTGCACGGGGCAGCTGTTTGTGTGCAAACGGCATGACTAATTACTTGAGCTGTACTACTGAATTAGCCACACAGACGATGTGGCTCAACAACGCGTGAGTTGTACACACAGTGCTCTTGCGCACGCTGTTGTAAGTAGAAAAGTAGAGACAATGGTTGTATGAACTCTTGTATCTTTTCCATTGATTGATCAACATATTTATACATGATGAACGGGTGGATTCACACCCGTTCGGGATTACAGAGGGGGAGAGAGATGAGAGAACGCATTGCTTCGTGAATAGGTGTCTCTTCGTTGATGCATCGCGTTGGTTGATTGATTCGGTAGTTTGATGTAACTTCCATTCTTCTGGATGAGATCACCAACTGCTATTTGTTCGCAACACTCCCCCTTGATCGAATCCATCTTCTGAGATCAATATGGAATTATTTTGTCTATGAACTTGACATGCCTAATATCATCCTCTAAAAAACCCAGTGGGAAAAAAATAGATGATACGACATATAAACTGTATTGATATTGCCTCGTTAAAAACTTTACATGAGAAAACCTCAAAGAGGGAAAAACTCATACAAAGAAAAGAGTACAATATAATGTTAAACAGGTTATTTATCAGAGAGAAAAACTCCCCCTGATTCCTGCAAATCTCTAAGCCGTCTCATACCAATTCCCTTAACACATTTAGAAAATGTAGAATAAGGTAGAGACTTTGTGAATAAATCAGCGAGATTATCACATGACTTAGTTTGTAGGATGTTTATTTCCCCACTCTTTTGCAATTCATGGGGATAAAACAATTTTGGAGCAATATGCTTAGTGATGTTGCTCTTAATATAACCTGTCTCCATCTGAATCACACAAGCAGCATTATCTTCATAGATAATGGTTGGAGATTCAATGGAACCAAGACCACATGACTGAAGTATGTGGTTTATCATTCTGCGGAGCCAAACACATTCTCGGGAGGCCTCATATAATGCAATTATTTCAGAATGATTGGTAGAGGTAGCCACCAAAGTTTGTTTGGAAGATTTCCAAGAGATGGCTGTTCCACCTTGTAAGTATACAAAGCCGGTTTGTGATCTGGCGTTGTGGGGATCAGATAAATAGCCAGCATCTGTATATCCAGTCAAAGTCGAATCTCGGTTTCTTCCATAGAAAAGACCAAGATCTTTTGTACCATTGAGATATCTAAAGACATTCTTCACTCCAGACCAATGACGCTTGGTGGGAGCAGCGCTGTGTCTTGCAAGTAGATTCACTGCAAATGCAATGTCCGTGGGTACTATTTGCAAGATACATGAGCGCACCAATAGCACTAAGATAAGGGTACTGGGTCCCAAAATCTCTTCTCCATCACCCCGAGGTCTAAAGGGTCTTTCTCTCGTCTAGAGATCGACCACCATAGGGTTACGGATGGATACGACTTATCCATATTGAATTTCTCCAATATTTTCGGATATAACTAGCTTGATATACAAAAATTCACGAAGGTAAATGCTCAAGTTGCAAACCTAAGCAAAATTTGGTTTTACCCAAATCCTTCATCTCAAACTCCGTCTTTAAATGATGGCGTGCTTCATTAATATCGGTTTCATTGCAATGATGTTGAGATCATCAACGATATCGAAATGATACAAAATCTGTGAGGATTTCTTAATGAAAACACATGGGCGATCATCATTATTAGTGTACCCCTTTAAAGAAAGGAATTCACTTAATCGATTGTACCACATGCTACTGATTGCTTTAAGCCATACAATGACTTTTGCAATTTTACACAATACATGTTACGATTTGCCTATGGATTCGGTACATTGATTCCATCGAACCTTCATGTAAATCTCGAATCCATGACCCATACAAGTATCTTGTCACTCGTCCATCAAGCTGCAAAGATAGACGATTTTGAGCGCCCGATGATATCAAATATCGGAAAGTTATGCCACTCATAACCGGAGAATAAGTCTCATTATAATCAACACCGCCTTTGCGTGAAGCCTTGAGCTACTAGCCTTGCTTTATATCTCACCACTTCATTATTTTCATTCCGTTTCGGATGAAAACCCACTTGTATCCTACAGGAAGGTGCCACGGTGTGGGCATCACTTCGAGAATACTTCTCTTTTATAAAGCGAGGCAATCTCGCTTCGATCGCTTCCTTCCATTGATTCGATCCGGCGTTTTCTACACTCGCCATGGACTTAGGGTCCGGATCATTCAGGATGTCGACAATCGCTCGAGAGAAATAAGTATCGACAAGCTGTAGCTACGGTCAAAAACTCTCGATCTCAAAGATAATTTGTAGCAATTTCGTTCACCCTAAGAGATTCATCATTATTTCCGTAACGATGGATCTGGGGTTATCCGATGTCCCAAGTTCAGCAATGTGCACAATCGAAGAGGGTTGTGGATCAAGTCCACTTTGGTGTCTATCAACCATAGGTTGATCTGCATTACCACCTTTTTTCGCTTAGAGGCCTACGTCTCCCCTCTTATTGCTAATCGGGGTTGAGTGGTTTTATTTGGTACCTCCACTCTTTCGGGCACATTCCTTGCGAGAATAAAGGATTTCATGACACCCTTATAATCAAGAATGCGTCGCGATTGTTCGCAATATCTTGCAAACCAATTATTTTCTCGAACTTGAAGTTCGGTTTGAGTCACGTGGATCCGAGGATGAAATACTTTGAGCATTCCAATCAATTTCACGGCATTCTTTACGGTACTTGAAATCTCCCTAATGCCGGAAATGTTCCTCATTGAATATCTGATCGACAAGATACCGGCCGTAAATAGATCCTCAGAAGAGGTTCTAAATACTTAATGATCGACGAGATTGAAATCCCATAGATCCCCAATTTTCTATGAGGGCCCATAGAGGCACGTTGGGGTGGTGAGATCGAGCGACACCGCACATCGAACTTACGCAAATGGGAAATACTTGGTGGATTCCCACGTACTAACTGCATGGGAGAAGAATCATGATATGCGGTTGGTGGTTGATTAAGTCGCGGCGTGTAATACCGCATGACCCCAACACGACGTAGGCAATGAGCAATTCATCAGTAATGGACGTGCAATGAGCTTGATTCTTTTAATCAACGATTCAGCCAAACCATTCTGAGTATGGACATATGGTACAGAATGTTGTACCTGAATTCCTAAAGCCATGCAATAATCATTGAAAGCATGGGAGGAAAATTCAGCAGCATTGTCCATTCGGATCGATTGAATCCGATGTTCAGGATAATGTGCCTTCAGTTTAATAATTTGAGACATTATTTTCGCGAAGGCATGGTTTCGTGTGGACAATAAGCACACATGTGACCATCTTGTAGATGCGTCAATCAAAACCATAAAGTACCTGAACGGTCCAGAAGTTGGCTCAATCGGACCACAAATGTCACCTTGAATTCTTTCAAGAAACTTAAGTGGTTCAGCCCGGATTTTAAGATGTGATGGTCTTAAAATCAATTTCCCAGTAGCACATGCTGTACATACAAAATCCGAAGATTTGGGAAATTTTGTAGCCGTCAAATCATGACCGATAGAACTGGTGATAATTTTTCTCATCATCCCGACACCGGGGTGCCCAAGTCGATCATGCCAAGTTTGGAATGCATCGACATTTTGAAAAATTACCTTATATGCAACATGTTTTATGGGCTTAATGTATGTATAGTACAATCCAGAATCGAGAGTTGGAATTTTTTCGCATATTTGCTTGCCATATCCAGTAATTTTGGTTAAGAGAAGATACTCCTCTTTGTTTTCTTCATGTGTTTCCACATGAATACAATTCTTACGAATATCTCTATAACTCAATAAGGTACGAGTTGAATCAGGATACAACAAAGCATCCTCGATTGTAATCTGTGTACCCATAGGGAGTGTGATTGTGGCTCGACCAGAGCCAACTATCAACGCATCACGACCAGCGATCGTTAAAACATTTCCTTCTCTTTTCTTAAGAGTTTGGAAATATTTTATTTCTGTGAGTATAGAGTTTGTGGTACAACTGTCCACAAGGCATAATTCCTCCTCCGAGGGATTGACTTCAAGAGACATCTATATTAAGAACAAGAATTTAATTAAAATTCTTTATTCATCACATATAGAGATACATACACATTGTATTGAATATCTAACATAACGATAATGCAATATTACAATACATATGAGTTTGTACAAATAAATATACAACTCTAAATTACAAACATGTTTCAAATTCTTAATTATTACAACACACAATACTATAATAATCACGGACTTGGAGATTTAAGATAAATCTCCATATATGTCACCCGAAGCATACTCAATGAGCATGTCGTCCGTTGAATGAAGGTCTACTTGCTGAATAAGGGCTTTATTGTTAGGCGATTCTTTGATAACCGAAGACGAACAACCAGCCTCCTTAGGAGCCTCGGTAGTAAGATTGAAGTGCGCTTCATATCTTGGTGCCTTCGCTTGTCATCACGGAGGATTGTTGATAAAAATCAACCAAGTGTTTTGGAGTACGACAAGTCGCGGCAAAATCGTGTTACAACCACACTTATAACAAAGTCTTTTATTGTCATGGGTAGGTTGTGCATTGCCACGTGCCTTTTGTTAGCACGGTGTCTGCGGTTCTTGTTGAATTTATGTTACTGAGTATTTCTTTGGATTACCGACGGAGATCCATTGAACTTTCTTTTATTCGGAGCGTTATTCTGAACATTATGAATTTCAGGCAAAGGTGCTGACCCTATTGGGCGCAACTTATGATTTTTAATAAGAAGTTCATCATTCTTTTCAGCCTGACATAATGTATGAATAAGCTGGGAATAAATCTAGTATTTTTCTTTACGGTATTGATTACACAATACCGTCTCATTGGAAGCATAGTAGATAGAGTTTTCTCTATCTTTTACGCCTCGCTGGTTCTTTTTTTTCGCAAAATTTCAACCTACTACATATGCTATGAACAGTATGATTGTATTCAGCCACGATTTAAAATCTTGTAGGCGTAGATGATTCCAATCATGTTGTGCATCGGGATATATGATTTCCTTCATTGCTCATAACTTTCTTGAAGTGCAACCCACAAGAGCACGAGGATTTTCTTCCAAAAGATACTCTTTCTTGAGATCTTTATGGATAGAAGTGCGTAACAAGAGTAAAGCACATGTACTTCATTGTTTGAGGACCGGAGGCCCTTCAACTGGTTCATTTATCGCAATGAAATCCTCGAGATGCAAAACTTATTTTCATGTCCGATGCCCATGAAGGATAATTGCTCCCATCAAGGGCGAGTTCTTCAAACTCTTTTTGCATTTCCTACATGGCATAACCATCGATTTATTAATTCACCAAATTTTTGGTAAATTTAAAACCTAAATGGTGGTGTTGTAATATTTAGATGCAAATTTTAAATCATATCTTATGTTTTGGATGGTTGGAGTAGGCCATATAATAAAGGCAATCTCCACAAATTAAGGTAATCTCCATAAATGGAGTAGACCATGTAATTAAGGTAATCTCCATTAATGGAGTAGACCTTATATCCAAAAACATTATTGAGATAACACTTTATAGGTAATCATCAAGTTAAAACATGATGTAGACCTCATAGTGATGGGCAATTTTCATTGCTGCTCAAAAAGGCATGGTCTCCAGGCAGAAATATTCAGAAAACTGAATAAGACGCAGCCATAACCCTAGACTCCATCACCTTGTGTTTATTCTCAAAATAATGTAAGACATGCATTTAAATTTGCTTAAAATCCTGGACAATTAAGTGGTACTTAATTGTGAGAATTTAAAGTTATTAAAATCCAATTGTTAAATTGCAAAATTTAATAACATACACAATATATACATATATGCATAAGTACAATCATACATACACACATATATATATTTACAATTTACAGATAACATCAGGGGCCTTAAATTATAAAGGCACAACACTGATACACAACATTATGCAAATACTGTAAAATACAGGTACTAATATGATAAATGCTGAAAATACTAAAAATAGAATAATAAAGTGGATAATTAGTTGGGGGCTGAATATTTTGTCCCGCTACTGTTTTGATCCACAAAGGCCCATCAGGGTAGGGGGGAAAAACCGAAGGCTTGGGCCTGGTCGACAAGGTGGCCCATGACGCTTCCGCGCGTGGAGTGAAAAACATGTGCCGCAGGCTCGGTGTGATCTAGCCCAAGAAAACGCCGCACAGCATAATAAAATCGGAGGAAAACGGCGCTAGGGTTAGAGAACCCTAACCACTTCCTCACTCCATTGCTACCGCCGCCACCATGCGATTTCTGCCGAAAACCATGGCCCGATCCGCTGCCACCGCCGGCCGAAGAGGTCCACCACCAGTGCCGTTCGGATCACAAGCGCATGGATCTGAGGTTTCTAGGCCGTGGCGGCATTCCCCCCCCCCCCCCCCTCCCCTTTTCTTGCGGCACTCAGAGGTGGGGGCTCTCCCCCTCATCCGAGAAGGAGAAGACTCCATTTCCGGCGCCTCCGAAGCCATTGGGAAGGGAGGGAGAAGCGGCGGCGCCAAGCCCTGGTATCACACCAGCGGAGGGGGAAGACCCGAGCACCGGTTCGCAGTGAGGAGGGTCAAATCCCAAGGGGGGTTTGCGCGTGGAGGCGGTGCGGTGCGGTGGAACTCGCGGATGACCGCGGCGAGGAGAACGGAGACGGCGTGGTTCGAAGTGAGTATCGGCATGTTCTTCTTACCGTAGTAGTTGCCGTGATGTTCTTCTGTTGTACGTCTCTTAAAAAATCAGTGAAAATGAATGAACAAATTGATGAATCAAGTTCTGTTCTTCCTCTGTTCTTCTTCTTTCTTTCTGTTCTTCAGTTCTCAGGGTTAAGCAAAGTGCATGATAACGTGTTGTAAGTAGAAAAGTAGAGACAATGGTTGTATGAACTCTTGTATCTTTTCCATTGATTGATCAACATATTTATACATGATGAACGGGTGGATTCACACCCGTTCGGGATTACAGAGGGGGAGAGAGATGAGAGAACGCATTGCTTCGTGAATAGGTGTCTCTTCGTTGATGCATCGCGTTGGTTGATTGATTCGGTAGTTTGATGTAACTTCCATTCTTCTGGATGAGATCACCAACTGCTATTTGTTCGCAACACACGCGATGCGGCCACTCGCGGAGAGACCACGCCGCCATAAATTCCACGCGGCACGGTGAGCTCTTCCACGAGCGTCAGCGACTACAGCTGTTCCACGAACGTCTATGGCCCCACCGCCTGGGGAAAAAGTTTAAATACTCAATTGCCTAACAAATCTTCTCACAATTTATGTTGTCTGTCGCCAAGCCCTTGTCACGATCAATCGAATTTACTTTATATAGTGCAAATTAAAAACTATGAAAATTACTCTTGCACCATGTAAATTGTTGTCTGTCACTAAGAATCCGGCCGCTGTTGCCACTGTACGCCTCATCGCCTCCCTCCATGTCTGTCGGCTCGAGCTTCGTCGTCTACCTGCCCATCGTCTCACCTGTATATCCCTCTATATCTTCTCCTTGGCTAACTGGGCACGGTCACACTGCTTCCTGCCCTCAGTCGCACGGCTGCATGGCTGAACATATCCTGGTCACGTGGCTTTTCCATCAGCCGTTCCGGCCGTTGGTCATGCAGAAAAAAAAATCAATTTGCAAATGGGTAGGTTTGCACAATTAGAGGGGCACGTGTTTTTACCACCTTAACCATCTTCTTCTAATTTGATGAGGATACAAGATTACTAATCTAACCTTCCACCTAACCTTTAAGTTGGGGAGGCGTTTGTATGCGTTACTTTTTTTTAAAAAAAAAATTACACAAATATTAAAGTATAAATGAGAGGTAAATGGTGATTACTTATCTGTACGTTTACTTTAAAATTTATACAACTTATATTAGAAGGTGACGACGTATAGAAGCAGTGCTTGTTAGTTAATACTGACCACTACCTGACTGTAACAAACAAAGGATTCATGTACCTTCAAGCACCGGAGAAAATACGTTTGTCCTTGCACATGTAAACGCAGGGGGGCAGTGAATTAAGAAGACCCAAATGAGGAAGGTGAGTAGACAACAAAAGGAGAAAATGTACGGAGATGTGGGCAACAGCAAGAACGCAGCCATTCTGTATGCAATTTTGGTCGATTAAATGATAGTGTTATTGAACTCTGTATTTTCGCGCACGGTCATTGCAGAACCATGTTGACTAGACATTACAGCGCGCTACGCTGTGCCGGCGCGTGGACGTTGTACCGGTATACATGTATTGTCGAAAGCTTACGTTTTGATCATGCGGTAAAACTTTGTATAGATAAAGCGCTGAGGAATGTTGGGAGGGGTACAATAAGATGTAAACGGTATGATATATCAAAAGCTGCAAATAGACATGTGCATATAGTTTGTGTTGTCCTGAAATAAACAGGTTCAAAGGCGGATGCTATAATAACATTATTATGTTACACAGGAAGGGTTCTATGTAATTAAGTTGTCAGAGTAGTTTGCCAAGCAGATTAACAATACATAGATATGTAGTTGAAGCATAGAGACTATGTTACACTGGAAGGGTTCTACGTAATTAAGTCACTGAAGTAGTTTGCCAAGTAGATTAACACCATATAAATATGCAGCTGTAGCATAGAGGATAGACTAAGATATAAGGAAGTAGAAGCTAGTCCTATGAGCCGCTATGGAACTTGCTGCGGCTCACAGCGATAACATGGAACAGGGACCAAAACAAACTGAAAGGTACAGATAGGCATACGAAAGTCTGAAATACAACAAAATATTGTTTATATGGAACTAAACATCATCTAACCACAAAATATGTTGACCAGGACAGTTCTTGTTAATGAAGAAACGAAACTGGGTTGGGATACCACCCTAAGGATTTGTTGCCTGCCAAGAGAAATCCTTCTGGATAAGTTGCTATGGAAATTGATAGAGCCGAATATAGGTAACTGTGTGGCTGATAGTATACACAAAATACCTTGCTGATTTTCAATCAGTCTGTCCTTGTGGAAACAACCTTCTCTTTACTGGCAGCTTTTCTTCAACACTTTCGTTGGCGTTAGATGCAATGAGAATAGCTCGTCAGATCTGTACTGGAGGTAATATTTATAACCATTCGTATGTAAAGACATATATAAGTATAACCTTGTGGTGCTCTCAGGAGTTGGCAAGTCGCTAGGCATGGTCTGCACTACTCTTTTAAGCTTAGAGTATGGCCCCGATGGTGTCTATCAGTGAAGGAGGAGCATAATTAGAGTTTGTTTGGCTTGGAAATGTACAGTCTGAAAAGTAAACATTGTACTAATTAAGGAATCTAACCTCCGCTAACGGTGATGTCTCTTCAGGAATAACAGCACAGGCTGGTTTGCTTTCCTGCAGTTATAATCAGATAAAGGTTAAGAGCCATATACTTAAATACACATGGTCTGTAATCGTTTGTTTCAGTAGTTGTTGAAACGTGAAGACATGTATAAAGGATATGCGGTTGTCACTTATTGGCTTACCAATTCTAAGATCCGTGTAAACCACTCTATTAATGTTCTAAAAGTGCGCAATGAGAACATCTAGTGTTCAATGTATAAGAAGTCAGCATACATTGTATGTGCACGTGTAGATAGTAGGCACGAAAATGTATAGCTATAAATAGAAAATACATCGGCTTTCAATTATTGCATGCAAACAAGTATGTGCTGCACAAACAGGGTATAGACATTGTGGAAACACTATTGCTAATAGGAAACACAAAATACTATAATCTTCCCGAGTAACAACATGCACGGGTAGATAATTACATTTATAACTATGGGACTAAAGCTACTGTTTGTGCAGACAAGTCTATGCAGTACAAACTGGGCATAGATATTGTGGAAACACTATCGCTATCAGGAGGCGTCAAGTATTAAAATCTTGCTGAGTGACAACATGTACAAGTAGATAATCACATCTATGACTATGGAATTAAAGCTAATGCTCGAGAACAGACTTGGGCAGAGGCGGCTGCTTCGAGATTCATGGGCGACGCTTGAACCGGGAAGCTTGACACATGATGGAGACAACACCAGAGAACGAAAATCTGCATGGAAATAGCAAAATTATTAGTAAGGAATGCACAAGCCCCTCGGCACATAGAAAAATAAGAGACAATAAAGCAACGAGGAAACAATAGGAGAGGAGGCGAACCACGCCGGGTGACGCAGACCAGAGAAGCGCAACGGGAAGAACGCGGCACAAAAGGACAGTAAGAACAAAGAGCAATATCAGCCCTACATAGAACAAACCGGCAACAACAATAAAACGACGACGAAACAGGAGAAGGGAAACCTGCATGAAAATAGCAAAATTAGTAACGAATGTAGAAATTCTTGGGCACAGAGAAAAACGGCAGCAAAAATAAAGCAGCGAGGAAACAATATTAGAGGAGACAAAAGCACAAAAGAACCGGCGCCGCAGCAACCGAACACGCCGTGGCGCGAGAGCAGACGTGGGGTGACGTAGACCAGCAACGGCGCAAAAAAAACAGTCCAAGATAGAATAATTGAATCCGATGCACGCAGCAGGGGGCCAGGGACCGGGCGAGACCATGTTGGCAGCCGCAACAGCAAGATCGGGCCGACGAGCAAAACCAGGACTGGTCAACTGTGGCCGGAATCAGCACGGGACGCGATCCAAACCAGATGGGGCACGACGGGGGCAGCAGAAAAAGCCAGGCGATGAAATCGAAGACGGAGCGGAGCTCCTTTTTCCTGGAAGCGAACCAGGGATACGAACCTCCTGGAGCTCCTTTTCTTTGTTCCTGGAGGCAGCGATACAAACAAGACAAGAAGAAACTACCTTGGGAGGAGAACCAAGGGCAGAGTAGGCGAAGCGAACCAGAACTCGCTGCCTCGGGAGAAGGACCACGAACGGAGCTAACGGGAGCGAACGTGCGAGAAACGAGTAGGCGTCCGCTGTGCGTCGAAAGCAAAGGAACGGGACCTGTAGCGGCGAAAAACGAGAGCAGCGAAAAACTCTGAGACGTTATCAATCATCGCCACAACAGTGAGAGGCAAAGAAACGGACAATAACAGACTCTGCTAAGCCGAACGGCGACCAGACGGTCACCAACCGAATGACCTGTATGACTGACCGTATCGCCAACCAAAGACTTGTACATACATTTATACATTATACGGCCGAAAGACCAGCCCACAAGAAACAGCCACGCGGCACCCCTGGCTGGGCGCGGATTCTCTCCGGTTTATATAGAGTTATACATACATACATTGGTTAAAATGGAAGTGTTAGGCGCAATCCGGAAACACAAAAACTTCACAGGAATCAGTACCATTCCTGAAACACTCGTCGAATTCCTCTGTTACGATTGGGTCTCACTGATTATACGATAATTGGACAACTGGTATCATCAAATGATATTGTTTTATCTTCATTTTTTTAAAATATTATGACATCCTTTTAGGGCCATGAGGCCATCGGAATATTTGTTTTGAAATTATGAACTGTTCACAATTTAGCTTGCTGTACGTACTTATAGACTAGCCATGTGCCCGTGCGTTGCAACGAAAACTTAATTTGCGATAAAAAGTTTATTTGCAAAAAGCACTAACAGTGGTAAAGGTGGGTAATTAAAGAGCAGTGGCAAAGGTGGGTAATTTTGATGAAGTAGCGCAGGCAAAGGTGGGTAATTAAAGAGCAGTGGCAAATGTGGGTAATTTTGATGAAGTAACGCGGGTAAAGATGGGTAATTAAAGAGCAGTGGCAAATGTGGGTAATTTTGATGAAATGATTTGGGAAAAAACTCTAACTTTATATAGTAGGGATAAACCATTTCACTCACTTTTTGTCTTCCCCTTGTCCTATAGACTAGCCATAAGAAGAAGAAGAAGAAGTTTTGACAAAATTAGACCTGTGCACAGGCCCCATGCGCGTCAACTTTTGTTTTAATTTTTTAAAGGCCAACTTTATTTTTTAGGGAACTTAGATGTATTTGGTGTTTAATAGAGAGAGAGAGAGAGAGAGAGAGAGAGAGAGAGAAATGAGATGTATTTTCAGCGTAAACAATGGTGCAATGTGCAGGTTTTGTGGAGGAGGATGACCGGCGATGCTCCGAAAATGGAGTTATGTATATATTGCCAGTAGAGGATGGATCACTTTATCTGTCGATTGGAGTCCAAGATCAGGGAAGCGTCCAAGCTGATATGGAGATGAAGCTGACCACTGGGAAGATGTCAGGCTGGTTGATTCCATGTGAACATCCAAGGAGCAAGATGATCAAAGTTAACAAAGTTTAAGATGGAAAGAATAAATATAAGAAATGATATCGCTTTAAATTCTATGTACTCAATATTCTTATAAGAACGGTGAGATATAAGCTTAGCAGAAAGATATTTGTGATTATCGGTGTATATTCACAAGATCCTTGCCTACATCTATTCAATGGGATGACAATATAGCAATGGAACAATAAGACTATAATGGTTGTTTTCTTCAGGAGAGCGAATATCTAACATAGATTCTCATGCTCTAGACTTTGAGAGTTACCACAAATAATGTCTGAAAGTTCAGACTTGATACCCTATAGCTCACATGTTCTCAATTTTTTTAAGGAGGCAACATATGCAATAGCAAGAACGTGAGCTATACACTCTTCTCCTTGCTGATTTTTTTCCATTGGATTTTTCAGGAGTTTTTAATGAGGCAGGAACATAACATTGGTGAAGTGGCCAGGTGGAATATTACGATATTATGGTACATGGAACCTGAACATAAAGCCCTATATGATTACTAGTTTCTTTACTTGATGTACAAGGACACCCCTCCTACCACTATACAGAGGGTGGAGAGGGCTGCGTAAGTGCGTATCGTATGTGCATATATCGCCTATGGATAGGAGTAATACATTTGAGAGACTGTCTGGACTATATCTTTTATCTATTTATACTTTTATATGTGCATGATCGTCGGCGTCGTGACCAAATACTTCAACAGAAATGTACTTTATTTCTTTTCTTTTTGGGAGGAAGGCAGGCTTTGTTAATCAACAGTAGAACACTCCGGCGGGTTAAGGAGCCAGAGAAGCCTCGAAACAGCCGAAGAAAAACAAAGAAAGAACGAACACACTTCACCATTTATTTTCTAAGCCCAATGTACGAAGGCCCAAGTATAATGGTGACTGGGCTTTACTTCTCTCTGTTTAAGGTAACTTGGGCCTACGGCCCTAACTTGAAAGATCTTTTTCGGCTATAGGCTTTTTAGTAAGAGACCAAGGAGTTGCTGTTGCTGATTTATAATATAAAACCAGCACAAATGCAAGGCTTTGTTAATGCAATGCATGGTAATGGTTTTTCGGCTATAGGCTTTTTAGATGGTTGCTTAGTTGGGAGACCGCACAAAACAGCACAAATGCATTACAAATCAAATTACCAAAATCCTAATTAATTGTGTTCTTGTGCTTGTTTTTTATCCCGATCCATGTGGTTTTGATTTGGCTTGTGTTCTTTATCTTTCCTGCTTGCTTTTCTCTTGGTTTGGGGTGTGCAAGGATGGGTAAGGGTAAGCAATGGAATAGCATGATCTTCTTTGGATCCATCCTCCTAGTGCATAAAGATCAAAGTTTTTTTTGTGTGTATTTGCTCAATTTATTTCTTGTTATCGAAGAAATCATAGTCTTGGTTTTGACTCTGCTTGATCTTGTTCTTGATCCGCTCAGAGGTGTTTGGGCTGGATTTCATCTAGTAACCATCAATTTCTTTGTTGATGCGTTTGATTTTGGTCTGAATTGATTTCACCTTGTTTTTGGGAAAGTTGTTGCTTTTTGCGAGGAGCGGACAGTTGGCTTGTTTTTTTAGTCGTTTATTTTCCATTACACGAAGGGAGTATCGAAGTGAGTTCTAGTAGAGAAAATTTGTGTGCCTCTTAGAATATGTTTGGTTGCTTATACAAGCAGTACACCTATGAGATTGTTTACAAAAAAAGTCACCCTTTAATTATCTATTTACTTGAATAGTATTGAGTTGTATGCACCAACTAGTTCACTCAAAAGCTTAAGTGATAAGAAAAAGTGAGCAATTCACTTATATTTCAATACTCTCCTTCACGTATAGGCTCCCTCAGATCTAGGATGTGGAATAGAAATGGGTTGTAATTATTATTTTTAATTATGCTAACCGGGTCTTGAACTCAAGACATCTTTGCTCCGATACCATATTAAGGCCCCGTTTGGTACGGTTCCAGATTCTAGTAGAAACGGAAACGGTTCCGGATTCTTGGTAGAAATGTTTCAGGTAGAATCAGAATCCGGAGGAATGGGTTGCTAGCCGATTCGACCACGGCGTGAAAAAATCAGAAACGATTCACTTTAAAACGTTCCGAGTCCTATTCCGTTTGGTTGGATTTATTTCAGATTCTAGGAGAAACAGACCGGTTCTAAGTTGCCAAACGGGGCCTAAGCTGCATGCACCAACCAATTCACCCAAAAGCCATGTATCAACCAGTTTACCCAAAAACTTAAGTTGATGAAGAAAGGTGGGCAATTCACTTATACTTCAACAAATAGAACTAACTCTAGGAGTGCACATACACACATTCTTAAATTGAAGCACAGATTAACTAGTTAAAATCTTACCCTAAATCATGAACCATGCTAGATCTAAAGAACAAACAGATCTACAATATTCTGCATATAAGCTATATTTAGGGCCTGTTCGGAAGGGCTCTAGCTCCAGCTCCTCCTAAATTCTACTCCACTTCTTATGATTTCGATTTTCTAAGGAATCAGGAGTAGTTTGAGAAAGTACTCGAGAAAGAGGGGCTTTGGGCTTCAAATTCTTGAGGGAGGGAGCCATACCTCACTTCGGCAGAACCGAGATGAGGTGGTCGGCAGCCTGACGGGACGAGGCGTGACAGGATGAGGCGCGATGGGGACGAGGCGAGTCAGTGCCAGGGACGGGGACAAAGGGCAATGGGGAGGAGGCAGAGGTGGGGAGGCAGCGCGATGGGTCGGCAATGGGGAGGAGGTGGGGAGGCGACAGATCGACGATGGGGAGGAGGTGGGGAGGCGACAGGTCGGCGATGGGGAGGAGGCACGACGGGAGGAGACGGGGGAGGCGGTGTGACAAGGAGTGGTGATGGGGAAGAGGCGGGTTGGCGGCGTGACCTGGAGGAGGCGGGTTGGCGGCGTGATGGGGACGTGGCTCGCCTCGACATGAGCTCGGGACCAATTCTCGCAGGGAGCAGCCTCCAACCCACTCCGAGCTCCTAGTGTATTCTCGAAGAATTGATTCTTTTGATTCTGATTCTCGCTGGTTGGAGTTGAGAGCATTCGATAGGTTTTGGCTCCTCCAGACGAGAATCCGGGAGCCAGAGCTCTACAAAATGGCTCTTGAACTTGCCAATTAACCTATATAGCTCATTTGATTACAAAGAACAAATGGATATATAGATAGGTATATATATGGTTATACACACACACATATGTACATATATCTATTCTACACCAAGTTAGATCAAAACCATCTTTAATTCCTTTTTTACCAAGTTAGATCTTGAATATAATATAATTAGAACTGATTATTAACTTTAGATCACCTTACCATCTTCAATTCTCTCTTAACATAGCTAGCTACATCTTGAGTATAATGCAATTAGAACCAAGTACTACTTTAGATTACAAATAACAAATAGATTATACCAAGCTAGATCAAAACCATCTTCAATTCCCTTTTTACTAAGCTAGATCATGAATATAATGCAATTAGAACCAATTATTAACCTTAGATCACATTACTATCTTCAATTATCTCTTTACCTAACTAGCTACATCTTAAGTATAATGCGCTTAGAACTAATTATTACTTTAGATCATAAAGAACAAATGGATCAACACCAAGCTAGATATAAACCATCTTTATTTCCCTATTTGCCAAGTTAGATCTTGAATATAATACAAATTAGAACTAATTACTAATCTTCAACAAAAATTATAATGTAAATTAGAACCAATTACGCGATGAATACTTCAACAGAATCTCTTCTTTTCTTTTTGAGAGGAAGGCAGGCTTTATTAATCAACAGTACAACACTCCGGCAGGTTAAGGAGCCACAGAAGTCTCGAAAACAGCCAAAGAAAAACAAAGAAAGAACGAACATACTTTTCACCATTTATTTTCTAAGCCCAATGTGCGAAGGTCCAAGTTTAATGGTGACTGGGCTTTACGTCCCTCTGTCGTCTTTTAAGGTAACTTGGGTCCTACGGCCCTAACTTGAAAGATCTTTTTTCTTCTATAGGCTTTTTAGTAAGAGACCAAGGAGTTGCTGATTTATAATTTAAAACCAGCTAGTGTTCCCGCACACGAAGATTAGCATAATTGTCACCGCACAATGGAAAATATATTCCGTACACGATTAATTTGTTGCTGGGAAAGTGTAGAGGGGCGTGGGTGCATGCTACGAGCAGTTCTTCATCGTGGCAGGCACCTGAGTGACATATAGTATTATCACAAGGGAAACTACTACTGATGCAAAACCAAGAGGTACAATTTAGGTCCTGTTGGGAAGCAATGTATTTTTATAATTTCTAGTTAATATCATGGTTTCTAAGAATACCATGGTATTTTATACTATAAGGTGTTTGGTTACCATGCCAAAAACTCTGTATTAAAAACTATGGTTTAGTAGATACTATGGTATTTTTAGAGTATTTGAAACTCCACTCCAACCCAAAGTTTTCATGATTTTTGCTAGCTTCTTGTCTATTTCCACTCAAATATCATGGTTTGTGATATTGCATCCAAACAGTTGGTAGTTCCAAGGAATACCATGGTTTCAAAGGGGTTTGGTAAAACTATGATATTTATGACAAAATAATTGCAAACCATAGTACATCAAAACTATAGTTTTGAAAAATGCTTCTAAACAGGGCTTTACATGGAGAATGAATCCTGGATGCAGAGGTTTGCTAAGGGCATGGGGAGGTACAATTTAAAGTTGTGCATGGTGAATGGTTGGTTGGCGTCGAGTTCGAAACTATAAAATTTATGATTTGACTCGATATGTTAGAGTGGCTACGTAGACAGGCTCGAAATTTGTTGGGCTTCGCTCGTGCGAGTTCGAACTGTGCTGTCGACGTTCGTTTTCGTTCCTTCTCGTTTTTTCCTTTTATTTTTAGGCTTCCTTTGCTATTACAACGAATTCCTTTCTCTTTTACTTTAATGACCTTTTCTTTTTCCTTTTATTTTTAGGCTTTCTTTGTGTTTACAATGAAGGCACCCACATGCACACACGCGAATATCTGAGACTTTAAACTACTGTTGGTTAAGGAACTTTTGGATGTCTCAAATCACTTGCTAGATGGTGGAATTCGAAGACTGACTGCAATAAACAAATAAAATCCCACAATGCCGCTCTCAAAACATATATTTTTTAATAATAAGACGAAAGGGGATCTTGTGCGATTGCTTTCAGCCTTGTGGAGAGCCATGCAGAGAAAAGAGAGAAAGACAAGGGCTTTGGAGGTAGAACGGTAGATCCGGAGAGAAGTGGGTGCACTGTTTGGTGTGTGATTTGTGTAGGATGGCTGCTTAGTTGGGAACCGCACAAAACAACACACAAATGTAATACAAATGGTGAAATCATGTTTTGAAAAATTGGCTTGGTAATGAAATTGGTATTATAAAGTGGTTGTGTTCATGGTATATGTTGTGCTTGTGCATGTGCTACTTCAAATGATTATTTGATATGCTTGTAACAGCATGGTAATGGTTTTGTTTAATGCAATGCGCTCATGTGAGTTGTTGCATGAAATGATCTTGAGTCAAGTCGTGGACTTGTGCTCGTGCATAATTTTCGTGTTTGTTCATGTACAGGTGTTGCTTGAGGCTGAACGTGGTCGATGATGGGATTGGAACAAGGTTCGTAGATGAACTGAGGTTCGGAACTAGGTTCAGAGAGGAATCGAAGTCTTGATGGTCAAGAATGTCATGCTGGACGTTCGGGCTAGAGAACGGTGCGTATGGAGGCTAATTAGTCATGTAAGTGCGGCATGTGGGCCGTACGCGTGCAGAGTTGTATTAGACCATGTTGGGCCAAGTGAAGTTATATACAAACTTTTTAGGATTGCTCACTATAAATAGGGGGAGGTGTTTTCTATTTATTGAGAGCTAAGTATTTAGGATTGTACTCTTTTGTTTGGAGTACTGTAACCAGACCGGATAAAAAGAAATAAAAATCATTTTCTTCGGCTGGCCGACCCGAGCGTGGCCAGGGACGCAAAGTTTCTCACGCTACAGTAAACATCGCTGCTACAGTATTTTCTTGATGTTACAGTACCATGCTACAGCAAAATCACGATATTATTTGCCCGGTTTTGTTTTATAAATTGATTCATTGTCTCTCTTGATTCAATGAGTTTAATCTTGATTTGATCCATCCAAAATCTTCCTATGGCATCAACTTAGTGTTTCTCAAAGTTTTGTTTGTTAATTTTTTGTAGATCTTGATTAATCTCGTAATTAGGGTTTGATCAATTTTCGTCATTATTGATACAATCAACTTGCAAAGGTCATAATTCTAGATCCGTAGATCCGATCGAATTGATTCTTGTTGGGTTAGTTTTGAAATTGAATCTAGTTTCTACAGTTAAAATTCCAATGGTTGGATCTTCAGAAATTACTGTTTTAGTGAACATATATCATTCGGTTTTGTCGAATTCGAATTAGGCAATTTGAGTCCGAATTGAGGTGTTTCAAAAATCATCAAAAATTTAATTTTATCTTCCGCACAATCATTCACCCCCTCTGATTGCTAGTTTAGTGTATATCGATCCTATACAAATCAAATTACCAAAATCCTAATTGTGTTATTGTGCTTCCTTTTTCTCCCGCTCCATGTGGTTTTGATTTGGCTTGTCTTCTTTATCTTTCCTGCTTGCTTTTCTCTCGGTTTGGGGTGTGCAATGATGGGTACGTGATGGAGAATAGCATGATCTTCTTTGGATCCATGATCCATCTGCGTAGTGCATAAAGATCAAAGTTTTGTGTGTGTTTGTTTTCTCAATTTATTTATTGTTCTCGAAGAAATGATATAGTCTTGGTTTTGACTGTGCTAATTGATCTTGTTCTTGATCTTCTGAGAGGTTGGTTTGGGCTGGATTTCATCTAGTAACCATCAATTTCTTTGTTGAAATCGTTTGATTTTGGTCTGAATTGATTTCACCTTGTTTTGGGAAAGTTGTTTGCCTTTTGCGCGGAGCGGACAGTTCGCTTGTTTTTTTAGTAGTTTATTTTCCATTGCACGACCTCTTCGGTCTTTCCCTGATTTTTCTATAGCTAGCACACGAAGGGAGTCTCGAAGTGTGTTCAAGTAGGGAAAAATTGGGTGTCTCTTAGGATATAGTAGGTAGAGACGCACGCGATGCTGCGTCGCGAGAAAAAATTTGGTTCGAGTTTTTCGTAAATGAAATTTGCAGAATTACGGGTCTTTTTTTCAATATAACCGGTGGAAGGACCTATTTACGATTTCAAAATCGATGGAAGGACCTGTATTTTTTTTGCAGAATTGCGAAAGAACCGGTGTTTTTTTTGTAAAATAACCGGTGGAAGGACCTGTTTGTGACTCCAAATTTTTTTAAATCCTCCAGGCCGAAAGAATCGGCGCCTGCATTGAATTTGCGGAACTACGGGGTTCTTTTTGCAAAACAATTGGTGAAAGAACCTGTTCGTGATTCAAATTTCTCTATATCTCCTGGGTCGAAAGAACCGGACTACGGGGTCTTTTTTGTAACACAACTAGTAGAAGGACCCATTCGTAATTTCTAATTTACCGTGGAAGGACCCGTTCGGAATTTCTGATTTTGCTGGGGGGTGTTTCGAAAAAGTGGTGACGTGGATGGCCTCCTCGCGCCTTAATTCCCCCGCGTATAATAGAGTGATAGATAGATAGAGAGGCGCGCGATGCCGCGCCCGGTGAAAAAATCTGACCCAAATCTTTTTGCAAAAATTGCAATTCCATTTTTTACGGTGTTTTTTTCTAAATTGGCTGCTTAGAAGCCGTCGGTGAATTTGCGTAACGTAATTCTAATTTTTTGTGTCGAAAGAACCGACGCTCTTGCTGATTTTGCGGAACATCTTTTTTTGCAAAATAACTGGTGAAAGGACTTGTTCGCGATTTCGGAATCTTCCGGGTCGAAAGAACCGGTGTCTGAGTCGAATTTACGGAATCACGGGGTCTTTTTTGTAAAATAGCCGGTGAAAGGACTTGTTTGCAATTTTAGAATTTCCGGGATCCTATTTGCAAAATACCAGTGGAAGGACCTATCTGCGATTTCAGAATTCTTGAAGGATTTTTTTGCAAAGTGAAAGCACCTGTTTGCAATTTTAGAATTTCCAGGATCCTGTTTGCAAAAAACCGGTGGAAGAATCTATTTGCGATTTCGAAATTCTTGAAGGGTTTTTTTTGAAAAAAATGTACTAGGAGCCTTGCATGCGCTTAGAATCTTTAGTGTATAATATAGATACTAGGTAGATAAGCGCGCTACGCTGCGCCTGTTGAATTTCGATAGCATGTGCTTGAAAAAATAAAGTTTTAGGACCCGTACGTGAATATATGAAACTATAGGGTTCTTTCTGTAATACATGTTCGCAAAACTACCCACCGGTGGAAAATAGTCTAGAGGAAAAAGGGCAAAAAATTATTAGAGATGACAACCTTCTTTTATCGAGCCTAATACTCTACGCATTCACCGAGTAATAATACATGTTTAAAAAATATCAGAGATCGAGATGGGAAATTGATTTAGGGAAAAAGTGTAGAGATAGAGCTGCACACATATCTCTGATGATGAAAATATTTTTTACGGGAAAAACGGAGAACCCAACTGCGAATACAAAAACAACAGTTTTTTTGGAAACGGGAAAATAAAGGCGCATGACCCGTACGTGAATATACGAAACGATAGGGCCCTTTTTGCAAAACCACCGATCGAAGAGACTGGATGTAATTTTTTATTTTCGCAAAACCACCCACCGGTCAAAAATAGTCTAGAGAAAAAAGGGCGAAAAATTATTAGAGATGACAACCTTTTTTGTCGAGCCTAATACTCTACGCGTTCACTGAGTAATAATACATGTTCACAAAACCACCCACCGGTGAAAAATAGTTTAGAGGAAAAAGGGCGAAAAATTATTAGAGATGACAACCTTCTTTTGTCGAGACTAATACTCTACGCGTTCACCGAGTAATAATACATATTTAAAAAAATATCAGAAATCGAGATGGGAAATCGAGTTGGGAAAAAAGTCTAGAAATTGAGCTGCACACATATCTCTAGTGACGAAAAAAAAATTTCCCAGAAAAACGGAGAACACAACCGTGAATAAAAAAACTGCGGATTTTTTTTTGGAAACGAAAAAATAAAGGCGAATGACCCGTACACGAATATATGAAACGGTAGGGTCATTTTTGCAAAACCACCGATCAAAGGGCCTGGATGTAATTTTTTATTTTCGCAAAACCACCTACCGGTTAAAAATAGTCTAGAGGAAAAAGGGCGAAAAATTATTAGAGACGACAAACTTCTTTTGTCGAGCCTAACACTCCACGCGAGTAATAATACATGTTTAAAAAAATATCAGAGATCGAGATGGAAAATTGAGCCGGGGAAAAAGTCTAGAAATAGAGCTGCACACATTTCTCTGGTGTTGAAAACATTTTTTCCGGAAAAAACGGAGAAAGGATCTAGACGTAAGGAGCAAGGGCCTGTTTGTTATGTTTTTGGACCTGTCCGCTATCCTGAAAAATTAGAAAAGGGCTTGTTCACGATTTGAACTTAACGGGAGGTTTTTCCGTAAAATGCCGCGCCAGGGACCCAAACGCGATGAAAGGCAAAAAATCTTCCCCTCACAAAAAATCGCGAAGGACCCATTCGTAATCTACAGGGACCTATTCGTAATTCAAAGAAACGGAGGGGCTTTTTCGCAAATGTGCATGGCTTGACACATGGACCGGCTGAGAGCTCTCTAATTCCTTCGGCTATAATAGAGTTGATATTATTATTTGGTTGCTTATACAGATAGTATACTTGTGAGATTGTTTACGAAAAAGTCACCCCCTTATCTGTTTATTCGAATAGAACTATCTCACTTTGGGTGGGATACAAATTTTAGGAATATATTTTTTAGACGTTAAACTAACCCATTCAAAAAATTTGAACAATCGCATTGCATTAAACTTTATGTCTCATTGTAACACAGTGTCTCAAACTTTGCTCAATACTCAATCCACCTATAGAGCGGACCGCACATGCATATTTCATCCTTGGTTTGTGTAAAATAGTTAACCTAGAGATGCTATCTTTAGACCCAATAGGTATTATATACTGCTACAACTCACTTTAGATAAACAATGTGAAACTAATCCTACCACTACTCCACAATAGCCTTCACATTAACAGACCAAGGTATTATATTCACCCACCCTTGTCACCCTTTCAAGGGCTAACACTCTTGATAGTACACCGTATACATGACAAATGCCCAGAACCATACCTCGGGACACTTTCGCGCATTCAGTGCATATGTATATACTATGCCGTGTGACCATTCCGGACCCACATGTGCCATGAGTCCTATCCCACACCCGTCCATACAGCAGAGGTACTTGTCTGAATTTTGCTTAATGCCCAATCCACATATAGGGCTAATTCACGTATGGTTATCACTCTACTTACTTTTTTGTCATCACTTTATGTAAAATGTTAACTTAAAAAGTATTATGTTTGAACCCAATAAATATTATATATTACTATAACTCATTTTAGATAGATAATATAGAACTAATTGCACAACTACTCTACGTAGAACACATATACCGTCGTATCAAAAGAATCGCGGTGTTACGGTCATCCACGACCATCACACTTTTTGGCGTAGTTTGTGCTCAGTAGCTCTTCAGTAGAGAGTTTAATGACGCCCGCTCATTAGATCGGTAGCGTGCGTTTTATTTTCTCGTTGTGTGGAGTTGTAGAACTGTTTTCCTTAATGAAAATGCTGTCGATGTGTTCTGCTTCCAAAAAAAAAAGGAAAAAAAATCCGCGTCCAACAAAATTATGGAGTACTTGAACCAGTCAGCTAAGCCACTACAATCTTTATTAAAAAAGAATAAAAAAGGAAAACGAACGTTGCTTGAGGTTGTATTAAAGAATTTGGAACAAGCACTTTTAGAAAAGAAAAAGAAAACCGTACGTGTGAAGGACACTACTGCGAATATATTCAAATGCTAGACTACAAACTTTAGAGGAAATCTGTTGTTTCCGTGACTCGATTACTTGATGACTGCATACAACACGTACTCATGATTGCTGGACTTATCGACATAGCACATATTTTACACATGGGATTTTCTAGTTATTATTCGACTGAAATTATTTGTGCAAATTAGTCGCATTTTAAACCATATATCTTGAATTATCTATTCATCGTTCCAATGAAAATTTATGCGAAAATTGGTCAGATTCCCTACCAAGGCATAAATCCCACCTCCCTTCGATTGTTTCCACATTGCATGATTCAAAAACCAATCCAAAAAAAGAAAAAACAGGTGCGAGAATTCTTAACAGGTATGTAAAATCTGTTAGGTTCACTCATAGTTCTTTTATTTTCTGTAGGATTACTGCTTCTAGCGAATCCAAATAATAGTTGGACAAATTCCATATAAAAATTTGCAAAAATCGAAACTTCACAATTGCAAATTAAAACAAGAGAATGTCTACTTAAACCCCGTGTAGAGAAAAATAAAAATAATTTTTCTAATAAAAATAATTTTTTCTAAGCTACATAAAGAAAAATGAGATTGATAAACCCTAATAAAAATAAATGATAAAAGAAAAATACTTCAGCTCAATCACCTATCTAAATGCAGATCGGATGAATAGAAAAGTGACTAAAATCAAAGAAAAAAACATGCGACAGATTCTTAGCAATTCTCTTTCTGTTACATATTTACTATATAACGTTTGACTAATTTATTTTCTTCTTTTGCAATTCCAATGGTGTTTCGAACATTCGCATGTGTTTCAAGACTCGTGCATGTTGCCCATTGTGTTCAGCACGATTGTATTTCTTCTCAAGAGGCATTGAAAATTTCCTTCACTGATGTGAATAATTGGAATCGTTTAGACCTGGGCGATTAACAATTACAGTGCTTCGGATGAGTGGGAATTGAAATTTAGCTAGATCTGATTTGATGCTTGCTTTCCCTGTTGCGACCATTTTGCAACGTCCACGTGGCAGCATCGAATCACGAATACCGTGTAATCCAAGGAAAGCAAGACATGAAAAATCTAAATGCCAGCATGAATTGCCGGTCTCTGCCCAACCTTTGTAATGTCATTTTTCAGATATAAACACGTCTCCAACACTCGTATTTAAGAACTTGTTAAATTCCCGCACGTAACCACCACTACTACAGATCGACCTTCCATACCGCGCATCGGTCCAGTTAGATTTGAACCCGCATCGATAAGGGCTTCATGCATCGTTCATTGGCTACAGATCGTTGGGCTTCGAGACCGGTTCGTAATACTCTAACCGCATCGATGCTCATAGAGAGATTAGTACGGTTCGTAACACGAACCGGCATCGATGTGAGGAACATCGATGCGGTTCGTGTTACGAACCGTATAATGAGGGCTTTCAAGACCGTTCGTGTTACTTAATCGCATCGATGCCTCGCTTGAGGAAAGTTCAAAAGGAATGCATATTCTATTTATATCGACGCGATGGTGGGTGGGTTGGTTAGAAGGGTGAGGTCGAGTCACGAGGTTGCGGGTTCGAGTTCCGCTTCTCCCATACACCCTCGACATATTTTGAAACATTTTTAGTCCTATCAATGATCGGTTGGTGGAACCAAGATCGATGTCCAAAGGACATCGGTCCGGATGACCTGTACCGGTTCAAAAAACGGTAGTGATGGGGCTTATAAACCGGTACTAAAGGTCATATCTGTGGTAGTGCACGGGCAGTATGTTAATTTTAATAGAAGGAGAAAATTATCTAAAATAAATTTGAAAATAAAAGGAAAACTTATTTTCTTCCAAGGCCGTGGAGAGTATATCTTTCTCTCTGTCCAAATTGAAAAAGCACTGAGAAGATTTCGTGCTCGATGATATTAGACGTTGGGACACTTCTTCGTCAGCGGGATTAGCAAAGGACACACCACCCGAAGATGTTGGATGTGACCTCGCTCTTACCTAGTTTCGGGCGCGTGGGTTCATGATTGAGGCAAACGGCGGTGCGACCTCCTTCTGGACTGCCTCGTCGTCCTCCCTTGTCCATTGCGCGATCTTGCCCGTGAACCCAGTTGAGTCGAGTTTGTGTGAGTGAGTGTTTTTTGACTAGATAGTCTTGTGCGCTGCACTTTGGTGCAATCAATGCAAGGACAATATATGAAGTTTACATCTCTCTTCACCATATCTTCTTTCTGCAATTTTTTGAACTCCTTAAGACCGCTCTAAAATTTAGCACTCACATGGCTTTTCTAATACATCCGTTCTTCACGATCCATCTGCAATTAAACTTCACACAATAAATTAAGGAAAAACTATAGCGACAACTAGCTTGCTATTTCAAATATTGAGACATCATTTCAATTAATATTACCTTTGCAAAATAGAGAACGGGTTTCAAGATATATAAATATACTCCTGATCGATACCTAACTTCTTCCATAGTTAAGAGTTTCCAATTCCGTAGTTATGAGACATACATTTCAAACACCAACAATAATATAAAAAAACTAATTATATAGTGCAGTAGCATGCAAATCTTTTCACTTCAATGAAACAAAACAAGGTTACCAACGATGACTCCTAATCTCTAAATAGGTTAGATTCTAATCCCATTCGAGGATATGAGATTCGGACAAGTTTCTAAGCTATTGTACAACTCTAGAGAAAATTTCGATAGTATCTCCCTGCTATTCTCCAAATACACGTCTCAACAACAAGTCAAGAGGCGTATGTATCTGGAGAACACCAGGGAAACACTACTAAAATCTACTTTGGAATTGTACAATAGCTCATGAACTTGTTCGAACCACATTTCTTCGAACTGTCCAAAAAATGTGTACAATTCAAGACTGCTTGCTTATAAATATACCGTTTCGATCGGCATATTTATAAACAAGCACCCTCAAACAGGAAATGTATGTTCCACAACCTAAACTCTAACATTCATTATATGACATCAACAATAATTCTAGATTAATACGAGAGCACTCCAAATTATATAAGATAATTAAATACATGTGTACTTGTCAAATAAACGGTGTGAAATCCGATAGGATATGCACAATATTAGTGCAACCTAAACTTTCTTCGCGACATATCGAAATTACATAGTGCAAAATTGAAGGGGTTTGAAAGAATGCTCACATTTTCAAGAAAACCACAAATTCTACAAAATAAGGAGAAATCTCCTCAAGTTAGGCTTCAAATTTACCTTCTTAACACCTACCCTTGAGGATTTTAATTTTTCTCACCTAAGTATTTCTTCCAACCACAGAATATGAGCTGTTTTTTCGGGTATTGGCAGAGAAATCTCCTCTGGAACAATAACAGAGGAGAGTTTAGCCTGAGTGGTATAAATAATCTAGTAAGGCACATCACAATCGGTTTTTACTTAAGAAGATGTTCATGCACATCACTATCGGTTCTCGCATAAAAAGTGATAGTGATGAGTACACACACATCACTATCGGCTCTTATATGAAAAACGACAGTGATGTGCATGATCATCACTATCGGTTTTTTGTGAGATCCAATAGTGACATCACTATCGCTTCTTATGTGAGAACCAATAGTAATGATCGTGCACATCACTATCGCTTCTCACATAAGAACCGATTGTGATGTGTCCAGTGCTACATCACAATCACTTCTAACATGAGAATTGGTAGTGATTATTATTAACACCCCCTCCTAAGTCATCTATCACAATCGTTTTTTCCTAAAAACTTAAGAACCGATCCAGATGAAGCGATAGTGATGTACCATTCTATAATAGTGACAGGCCCATGCGCGTCATTGCTCTTTTTAATCTTTTAAAGGCCAACTTTATTTTTTCTGGGAACTTAGATGGATTCGGTGTTTTGTGTGTGTGTGTGTGGGGTGGGGGGGCATCAGCGATGCTCTGAAAATGGAGTTATGCATTGTCACTTGCCAGGATACACTATAGTATAGAATGGATCACTTTTATCTGTCGATTGGAGTCCAAGATCAGGGAAGAGTTCAAGCTGATATGGAGATGAAGCTACTACTACAGAACCAACCTTTGATACCGGCCCATTAGTGTCGGTTGGGCACAATCCGGGACTGATAGTTACAACAGTCTCAGTTCAATGACAACAAGGTTATGAGGGCGCCAAGATGCGATTCAAAGGCATCGACCATCGATGATCTAACATCAAGATGGGTTCGTGTCACGAACCGGTACTATTTAGCGTGGCTCAATAGTAGCAACAGGACACAAACCGCATCGATGTTAGATCATCAGTACCGGTCGGTGCTTCCAACCGCTGCTATGTCTACTAGGTTCCAATTTAAACTCCTTCGTCCTCTCGCTCTCTGCCCGACCAAGAACAGTTCAGTGCGCGACAAGAACAGTGGAGTTTCGGCCAAGAGCTTCAGGGAGGGGGAGGTGCTGCCCAAATTTTCAAATTTTGTTCATTTTACTTGAAACCAAGGTAACAAAGGTTAGTAACATCATTCCTCACTACATTTAGTGTTAATTGGAGCCTCTTCTTTGCTTGAAATATGAAGAAAATTTGATCTTTTTTCCCATGATCGATGAAAGATTATGAATGTAGAGATCTAGCTCGATCTTTTCAAGTAGGTTGCAAAAACTTGTTGTGTAAGCTTGGAATTTGCTTGGATTATAATGTAGCTCGCATTGAAGGTGTGGATCTAGCTCAAATTTATGTTTTGGTTCCATCGATCGATGAAGAATTTTGAATCTAAACTCTGATGGACCAATTCTTTTTGTAGGTTGCAAAAACTTGTTGTGTAAGTTTAGATTGATTGTGATGTAGCTCGAATTGAAGTTGTGGATCTAGCTAATATTTCGGTTTTGGTTCCATCGATCGATGAAGAATTTTGAATTTAGATTTTGATTGACCAATTCTTTTAGTAGGTTGCAAAAACTTGTCGAGTATGAATATCGGAGCAAATAATCATTTTATAGAAAAATATGTAATGAAATATAGTCCTTTTAAAAACTTGTAATGAAAAAAAGTCGTTTTAAAATATAGTCATCTTAAAAATAACAATTTCTATAGAAAAATATGTGATGAAATATTGTCATTTTAAAAATATTACCTTTTTAAAGAAATTTCACCAAATTAAATTTATCAACCTAAAATTTTAAATAATTTTAAATAAAGAAAATATTAGTTTAATTTGGATTTTGGGAAATTTCCAACAATTCATTATCGAAAAATGAGCTAACAATTACCTTGATGTAACATAATGTAGATGGATCGACGATGGATGTACATGGACCGACGCTCGCCGGAGTTCTTGCAGGGTTTGCAAGATTTTCTTCATGCGGCCGATACATACGTGACGTCAGGCTACATATGATGTCCATGCATAGAATGCAAGAATGAGAAGGAGTGGCCAAAATCCAGCCACCTTCACTTCCATTTGCTCACAAGAGGTTTCATGTCAAACTATACCTGTTGGACCAAGCACGGTGAAGAAGAGATTATACAGAAGATGGTGAAGAAAAGAGGCGCATAACAATATCCCGGATGTCACCAACACGCTTCTTTCGAAGATACATTGGGGGAGTTTGGTGATGATGACCTAGACCAGATGCTGCTTGATGGAGAGGGAGAATACATCGATGAAAGGCATTACGAAAAGTTCCAGCGGTTATGGGAGGACAACGGAACACTGTTGTACCCAAACTACCGACAAGGCCATAAAAAGTTGCGTACCACACTAGAACTGATGCAATGGAAGGTGACCAATGGATTGTCTGATAAGGGATTCAACGAGTTGTTATGCCTCATAAAGAAGTTACTTCCAGAGGGGAACACGCTGCTCGAAATTACGTACGATGCCAAACAAGTTGTCTGCCCTTTGGGGTTGGAGGTACAGAAGATACATGCATGTCGTAACGATTGTATCGTTTATCTCAATGAGTACGAGGATTTGGAAACTTGTCCGGTGTGCAAAACTTCGCGGTATAAGACCAGGCGTAATGACCCAAGTGAGGTAGAGGGGCAGCGTAAGAAGAAGAGACCCCCTGCTAAGGTGGTGTGGTATTTCCCTGTAATTCCTAGGTTGAAGCGTTTATTTGCGAACAAAGCACATGCCTGATGATGCGCCGCACAAAAAGACCGTAAGGACGCATTTAAAGGCTAAGACACCTGGCCGATGGCTCCCGGTGGAGGAAAGTCGATAGAACATACCTGGACTTTTTTTGAGGATGCAAGGAACATAAGGTTTGGGTTGAGCACGGATGGGATGAACCCGTTCGGCGAGATAGCAGCAGTCACAGCACTTGGCCCGTGACTCTATGTATATACAACCTTCCTCCTTGGCTGTGTATGAAGCGGAAGTACATTATGATGCCATTACTTATCCAAGACCGAAAGCAACCTGGAAACGACATCGATGTGTACCTCAAACCGTTGGTTGAAGATCTGCTGACACTGTGGAATGATGGTGTACGTGTATGGGATGAGTATAAAAGAGAGCACTTCACTCTACATGCATTGCTCTTCGTAACCATCAACGACTGGCCTACACTTGGTAACCTGTCGGGCCTACCTATCAAAGGATATAAAGCCTGCATCCATTGCTTAGAGGATACAGATAGCAAGCACCTAAAAAACTCTCGAAAGGTTGTGTACATGGGCCACCGTAGGTTCCTCCATATGAAGGACCCGTTACGGAGGAAAGGTGAGAATTTTGATGGGACAGAAGAGAAACGTAAGAAGCTCCTGCATCGCAGTGTGATGCTTGTATTTTCTTTGGTAAAGGATCTGAAAGTAGTATTTGGAAAAGGTCCTGGTAGCAAACCTGTCCCGACTGAACAAGGTCACACGAAGCCCATTTGGAAGAAGAAGTCAATATTTTGGGACTTACCTTACTGGAAAGACTTAGAGGTCCACCACTCACTGGACTTCATGCATATCACGAAGAATGTCTGCGTGAACCTGCTAGGCTTCCTAGATATGTACGGCAAATCAAAAGATACACTTCAAGCTCGAACTTTTGGGACTCAGGAATGACCTACATCCGGAAAAGAGAGAAAGGACATCATTACCTCCACCCCGCGAGCTACACTCTAAGCAAGGAAGAGAAAAAAATATAATTATGTTCTTGAACAGTGTGAAAGTATCTTCTGGATACTCTTCGAACATAAGGAGACTCATAAACACAAAAGAAAATAAAATCGTACACCTAAAATCCCATGATTGTCACGTGTTGATGACACAGTTGCTCCTAGTGGCGGTGCGAGGTATTCTGCCGGACTGGGTACGAGGGACAATCATAAAGTTGTGTTCGTTCTTCAATGCGGTGTCACAGAAGGTCATCGAGCCAAATAAGGTATTTAATCTGCAGGATGATGTGGTCGATAGTCTGGTTAGTCTTGAGATGATCTTCCCTCCGTCCTTCTTTGATATTATGGTCCATCTCATGGTCCACATTGTTAAAGAGATAGAAATTCTCGGACCCGTGTTCCTTCATAATATGTTTCCTTTCAAGAGGTATATAGGTGTCCTAAAGAAGTATGTTCGTAACCGATCTCACCTAGAAGGCTGCATTGTGCAGGGTGTTGGCACAGAGGAGGTGATTTTTGTGTGCTCTTCTTCCGACTTAGAGTACACAAGGATATCATCTATAAAGACAACCACGAATTTATCCAAGTACTCCATAAATACCTTATTCATCATGTTCATAAAATATGTAGGGGCATTGGTTAATCCAAAGGACATGACTATAAACTCATAATGTCCATAACGGGTAGAGAATGCTGTCTTCGGTATATCTTCCTCCCGAATTCTCCATTGATGATACCCTGATCGAAGATCTATCTTGGAGAAAACTCCCGCTCCTCTCAACTGATCAAACAAATCATCAATCCTGGGTAAAGGGTACTTATTTTTAATCGTTACCTCATTAAGTGCACGATAATCAATGCACATCCTTAGACTTCCATCCTTCTTCCTGACGAACAACACTGGCGCTCCCCACGGGGAAGAACTTGGTCTAATGAACCCTTTCTCAAGCAATTCTTCAATTTGCTTCTTCATTTTAACTATCTCATCGGTTGGCATCCGATACGGTCTCTTTGCTATTGGTGCTGTTCGAGGTACCAACTCAATGACAAATTCGATATCCCGATCTGGCGGCAAACCGGGTAAATCCTCAGGAAATACTTCCGGAAAATCTCTAATTACTGGCACATCCTCGAGGTTAGCGACTTTCACACTATTGATCATTAACTAACCATCGCGAACTACGGTTGCATGTACTTCCACTTTCTTACCGCTAGGGCTTTCTAGAGATACCATCCTTTGTCCACAATCCAAAACAGCCTTATGCTTGGATAGCCAATCCATCCCTAAGATCACATCCAAGGTTTGGGTGTCTAACAGGATAATATTTGCTAGGAATTCTATCCCATTCATAAGCAACTTAACTCCCAAACATCCACGGCTAGATCGAAGTTCAGATCCTGGAGCTTGGACTAAAAGCACACGATTAAGGTTCTTAACAGCAAATCTATTCTTCGTTGCAAAACTTCGAGAGATGAACGAATGCGACGCTCCAGAATCAAATAAAACTGTAGCTAGTACTGAGTTAACCAAAAACTTACCCAGTACAACGCCTATTGCTCCTTGAGCTTCCTCTGCGGTGATATGGTTAATCCTTCCATGCACCGAGGTCTGCGGCGATACTCCTGTCCGCACTGGTATTTGATTATTTCCGGTCACTGGGGCTTTAGTTGGGGTAGTTCCTATGTTGAAGTGAACTGGAGTAATGTTTCCTTTCTTCGGACATTTGTTGGCAAAATGTCCTGGCTCGTTACAAGAGAAACATTTCTTGACAGCGGTCTGCTGGCTTCCTGCCGGTGCATTGCTTCCTGGTGCTAGTGTTTGGAAATTCTGATTAGAGGGGCGAGATGATGGCGCTGATGTCTTGTTGGTCCACTTTGGGTTGAATTTCGCAAACTGCTATGGTGTCATCCTTAACCTAAGTTGATTAGGTCGTCCTGCCTGACTAGCCATCCTGCGCTTACGATCTTCGCCCAATTCTTTGCGTTTATCCTCAAGGATTAAGGCTTTATTAACTAACTCCTGAAAATCAGGGAAATTGTGGGTGATCACCCCACAGTAATCCGTGGTTAAACCTTCAAGAAACGAGACTGTCTAGCCTTATCTCGTAGCTACATCTTCGGTGCATATCGTGCTAATCTGCGTAACTTGTTCAAGTATTCTCGCCATCGATGGCCTCCTTGCTTCGAGCCCTAAACTCTTCCTTCTTATGATCCATCATTCCTTCCGGTACATGATACTGACGGAAAGCAGCTGAAAACTCTTCCCAAGTAATCTCTTGTGGTGCTTCATGTGCTGCGCAATAGTTCTCCCACCATTCCACGGCGTCTCTTCTAGTTGATGTGAAGCATACAACACCTTCTCGCTACCCTCACACTGCATGATATGCAACTTTCTCTCAATAGTTCTTAACCAATCATCGTCCTCCAAAGGGTTAGCATTGCCTGAGAATGTTGGAGGACGAGTTCTCATGAAATCCGACAGTTTAGAATGAGAACACGGGCCATTGTTGACTTGGTGTATGTTAGTGTTGCCTACGGCTTGATTAGTCATGTTCTGCATTTGTTGCATCATGGTTTGCATAAGTTGGGTTTGCGCGGCTATAAAAACTCCCAAATTCTGTACATCTACTGGTGGTGATGGCTGCAGTGGTGTTCCATCATTGAACTCATCATTCTGACGAAGACCACTTCCTGCAGCTCCATTGTTACCGCGAGTGTTCACCATCTGCTTGATTTGTTTTTAGGTTAGGAAAGATAGAATTAGCATAGATAAGATGTAAGAATTCCTAATGCGGGGGAATAGGTTAAACCCAAAACTTTATATCTTTATTAATTAACTTGGTATGGTTGCTTACAAAAGCCTAGAGCTTTGCAACACATACTGCACACTCAGCAAGCATAAAAATCCAAACTAAACACTCAACCTTAACGTCTATTACATTTGGGTAAGACTATTCTATTTGACGCGACTCAATACTTGAGTCTCAACTTAAACTAAGATTCTCACTCCTCGAGCCATCCTCCACGAGAACTCCCCGGTGGGTATACTGGCGGGTGAGCTGGTGCTGGTACGAACTGATCTCGGTGTCCCGCAACTGGTGATGCTTCCGGATCCTCGAACTCAGACTTCATCTCCTCGGATGATGGTGGTGTAGCGTGACCTCTCTCTTGTAATGCCTCCTCGAGCTCCATGATTCTCTCCTCATAGGTCGCCGGGTCTCGTCAGCCTCCTTCTCCGCAACTCGAGTGCTTCGAGGCTGCCCTTAATTCCGTGTTTTGTCATGGGCATGAGCTTCTTGAACAGCGGTAAATCATGTTAAGTGTACGGTAGTAGCATCCTTCTTTCGTGTGACGTATGAACGCCATGAATCTCGAACCATGGGGTGGAGTCTGAACACTGTGTCTTCCAGCTCATGGTAGTAGTCGTAGCAGATCCTCCGTAGAGCAAGTCGTGATGCCTCCTGGATACCGATCTCCCAAGTGGCTCTTCTCACCGTGATACTGATAGGTTGGCTTGCTCTTTCACCGTTTCTGGCGTAGATTAGAAGCTTACACACCATTCCTCTTGTGGCTCCATTGACAATCCATTCTCGGCCTTGATATGTTGGCTTGGCGAAACCTCCCAAAACTTGGAGCACTCTCCAGAGCTCTGTCGCGTAGCCTCCCTCGTACTCTACGTAAGACTGTGTCCTCCTCATCTATTTAAAAGAACAATAGATAAGTCTATCATCTTCAAATGGTCATTCCAAAAAAAATTTAAGGTAGATTTCAACAAAGATAAGGAGTAGAGAATGGGATAAGTTAAGAGTGTTATCTTAATCCAGTTTAGATTTTTCCTTTAGAAAATAATTTTGGACACTCTACCAACTAGGGCCAAGTCCTACAACAAGATGATCTCGATACCACCTCTCAGAAGGACCCGAATTCACTAATTGAATCCATCGTGTTTTACCGCACTAGTCCTAGGATCAATCGCTAGTGCACACAGTTTAACATTGGTAAGCATCATATCATACACAACGATACAAATAATAAGACTTCATTTAGTTGATATAACTAGTGTATGATCTTATGATCACTTACAATTATTCAGCCACGTGGGCTAGACTGAAGAATAACTTGAACGAATGCAGCGGAAAGTAGCAAAAGACGTAGATGTCCCATCAGCACACCACAGGCGACTGACAAGGATTGGCCTAGTGACACGCGTCCACCTGAAAGTCCTCTTCCAATGACGATGATGATCCCTCCACTGTTGTTGGTTGTTAAGCAAGGGTGAGTACACCAACACGTACTCAACAAGTTGTGCACAAAATGCAATTCTATCATAGCTATATGCAGGCTTATTCCAAAGGAAAGGCTAAGGGTTCATTTGCAATAAAGCAGCATTTAAGAACACATATGATACATAGATTGAAAAGACAGTAAAACAAATAATAACAAGTAAATAGATTCAGTGATTCTCAAATAAACCCAAGTTTTCCATCCTAAATCAAGTTTCATTATCCTCATGGCATCCTGCCATCCCATAACAGTTGTTCATTTTAATTAACTACCCCTTGACTGTAATTCCCGAGCATTGCTCAATACCGTGAGCACGGCTATCCGAATAGTTTGTACACTCTGTAGAGGTTATGCACTTTACCCACATGATACAACCATACACCACACAGGTGAACGATCATAACAAAGCTTTTACAATGCATCCTCTTAGCCCAGTGCTACCCGCTAAGGTTTCAACACTGAAGGGTTACACCACCACAACAGGGCCCCCTTCTTGCGCCATGTGAGTTTTCTCCGTACACCCGGACTCACACCACCACGATAGCACTCAAGCTAAGCATTTGCAAATTAGTCACTAGGTCGCCCCATAACGTATATGTGGTTGCATGATTGACTCAGTCAAAGGCTTGCAAGGTTAAGTCCTTAGGATTGATTAAAGCAAGACATACACATACCCTCTGCTCCATCGAGCCCACCACGCACACTTGCCCTTCCACTTGCTTCAATCATAAAGTGATTACCACCCGGTTGGTTACCAAGCACCACGTGCTACACAATTCAACATCGTTGTGTGACCTCCTCGCCACAACAACTCAATCTCTTTGTGTGACTACACATGACACACAAGTTAACATCATTGTTCCATATTCCATTAGTTAAGATTAATAGCCAACATTTCATGAACATGTGACGACGTCGCATGGCTAAGCAATTCTATTCCGTTCTAACCATCCATGTTGATTTCCTTATTAACCAACTATAGTAACCAAACTAGGGCGACAATGAAGCATGGCATACAAATAACAAGGTAGGGTATACTTCAATGGGTATGTTAGCTAATCCCAAATTAAGTTGAAATCATTTGTACTCATAAAATATCATGCAATAAGGTAAATCAAAATAGCAATTTTGCAAACATGGGTGCAACATGATCAAAGCACAACTTGCCTTGCTTAAGTTCCTGGTATTGCTCCGAAGATTGCTCTTGAGTTGTAAATTCCTCCTCCGAAACCTCGCTCAACTCAACGTCTACGCGAATCGAGAAGAAATAGCAAATAAACACCAAAACAAAAGAACAAATGAACTCAAAAATTCAAACAAATACCACCATTAGAAAGGTCTCAATTTTACAAATTTTTAGGAATTTGAATCACCTCAATTGGAGTTCGTATGCAAAAGTTATAGCACTTTGAAGTTTTAAAATCCTGCAAAATCCCTAAAATCATAAAATCCGAATTAATTGAATTATTTTTATAAAGAAAAATATGAATTTCACTCCCCGGTTTGTACGGACGATACGTGGCCTATTCTGGTCCATTGGATACCAATCCAACGGCTCCGATTAAATTACCGACGTGGCTCAATATTAACCCAAGGGTTTTACTGTACACTTAAATGACGCGGCACGATCTAGACCCTACGATCCTAATCCAACGGCCAAGGCTTACCCGGGTACTTCACTGTGCACAAGGGCGATGTGAACGATCTTCGACCGTGCGATGACGATCCAACGGCCGATATCTCTCCCGAACGGCAATAGCTGGTGGTGGCGAGGTCTTCCCAGAGCTGGGGACGACGACCAACTCGACGGCGAACGAGGCGACTCCGGCGAGGAAGAATTAGCGAACTCGACGCATCTCGTCATGGCAAACTTGAAGCTGGCCTCGGCTCGGCGAAAGAAACTCCGACGACGACGAATCTGTGACGCAAATCCTTCGGCTATCTTCTCGGACTCCGGCGAGAGCTAGCGCAAGCTCCGAAGCTTCTCCAGCGATGGCGCAACAGCAAAACGATGCGGGGAACTGAGATGAGTCTCGGGGAGGTACCCCGGCCTTTAAATACCCTCGACGTGCGCGCAAAATCGGAAGGTCTCCTCGGACACGGCAGCGGCGGCGTGTTGAAGACGGACTCCGAGTCCATGTCGAAGACGACGACCAGTGCCCGCTCGATTCTGATCCGACGGTCGGATGGCTTAGGGTTTCCAAACCGGTACCGATCAATGGTAACCGTTCGATCTTGATCTAACGGTTGCTAGCATTAGGGTTTACTTAAATGACGTGGACGAATAATGGCCCTTGGATCCCGATCCAATGGTCGGTGTTAACCCTCCCGATTCCAACGCGGTCCGCACAGTAATTGGGCCGGGCCCAGTACTGTTCATGGGGAATTTCCGGGATTTTCCAATTAAAACAATTCGAAAAAATAAACTAATTCGTTTAGGGTAGTAAAAATACTCTAAAAATTCCAAGAAAAATCTCAAAAATACTTTGAGACATTATGGACTTAAATAAAATATTTTTGGTAAAACTTTATTTTAAACTTTTCTTTTTAAAATTATTTCTTGGCAATAGGCCATATTTAATAATTCAAAATACTTCAAATAAATCTCAGAAAATTCAATTAATTCCAGAAAATTCACAAAAATCATAAATTGCAATAAAATAATATTTAATAATTGAAAAGTAAAAAATTGGGATGTTACAAACCTCCCTCCCTTAATAGAATCTCGACCCCGAGATTCAAGCATGACTAGAGAATAGGTTTGGAAATTCTGCTTTCAGATCTTCTTTCACACTCCCAGGTTGCTTCATTTTCTGAATGATTACTCCTTTGAACTCTACAAAGGCGAGTAGACTTATTTCTGGTCCTACGCTCCATTACATCCAGAACCTTAATCGGTCGCTCTTTGTAAGTTAGATCCTCCTGTAGCTCGATAGCTTCTAACGGTGTCTGCTCGGCTGGCACTCTGAGGCATTTCTTAAGTTGCGACACATGAAACACATCGTGAACTCCCGCTAATGACTGGGGCAACTCCAACTGATACGCAACCTCCCCTCTGCGGTTCAAGATCTTAAATGGTCCTACATATCTAGGTGCAAACTTTCCCTTAACATTGAATCTTTTTACGCCTTTCAAGGGAGTGACTTTGAGATACACAAAATCGTTAGGTTCGAAACTCAATTCACAACGACGATTATCAGCATAACTTTTCTGTCTCGACTGTGCTGTTCTCAGTCTTTCTCTGATCATGGCAACTTGTTCTTCAGCCTTTCTGAGCATCTCCGGCCCAAATACTGAACGCTCCCCCGTTTCATTCCAATTTAACAGGGTACAACAAGCACGACCATATAAGGCTTCAAATGGTGACATTTGCAAACTAGCCTGGTAACTATTATTATAACTGAACTCTGCGTATGGCAAACATTTATCCCAAGATGTACTGTACGATATCGCACAAGCTCTCAACATATCCTCTAAAATCTGGTTAACTCTTTCTGTCTGACCATCGGTCTGTGGATGATAAGCAGTACTGAAATTCAGACGAGTTCCAATTGCTTCATGCAATTTATCCCAAAATCTTGAGGTAAACTGGGTACCTCGATCCGATGCGATTTTCTTAGGCACACCATGTAAACATACAATTCTTGACATGTATAGTTCTGCCAATTGATCCCCTGAATAAGTTGTCTTCACTGGAATAAAGTGGGCAACTTTAGTCAACCGGTCAATAATAACCCATATTGAGTCATAACCCCTTTGAGTCTTGGGCAACCCGATGATAAAATCCATACCAATCTCCTCCCATTTCCATTCCGGAATCTTCAATGGCTGCAACAGTCCTGCGGGCTTTTGGTGCATTGCTTTTACTCTCTGACACACGTCGCATAATGCAACATGCTCAGCTACCTCACGTCGCATAATGCCGCTGTCCTCTCCTTTTCGACCACCTGCGCGACCGTGTCCTCCGGCCGCCGGCTAGCAGCACATTCGGGACACCATCCTCCTCGCCTCGACGACCCAGCTGCCACCTTGTCCTCGCCTCCGATGACACCATGCGGCGGCCTATCCTCCTCGCCTCCGTCCGACGACCTCGCAGAAGATCGTCCTCGCCTCCGACGACGCCACGCGAGCTACTGTCCTCCTCGCCTCCGACGCCCCACCGCCCTGTGTACTCCACCGTGGCCAAGACCGCCTGTCCTCCTGCCCTAGGTCGACTTATGCAATGCTTATCATGTGTGTGAAATTAGTGCTTGAGTTTATCATTATCTCAGGAGAATTTAAAAATTTACTTCATATTTTTAGGAATTATATTGTTCATATGTGCAATAGTATCCATAAAAGGGTCTTATATAAACTTAAATTCAAATAATTTAAACTGGTTTGTAAAATTAAATAATTTTGGACATTATAAAACTAAATGATTTTATATAATTTTATAAATTTATTTTATCGATATTGGAGTTAAAATGCATAAGTTGCTAATATGTGAATGTTGTTCGGTTTGGACAATTAGATGGAAGATTTGAAATGCGCTTTTACTGAATTGAAGACGTCTTTACGAATCAGTGAGTGCAACTAGGTTCAACGTACTGGACCAAAGATAAGAAACATGCCTTATCTTCTTTCAGATCAAGTGATGATTTCGCGCCATAAACGAGGGTCATGCGTACTGCAAAATTTTGATAAATTTTCTCAATGATTCTTGGGTAATGCTGTGTAACATTCCGTTTTTCAACTTCTTTATGCTTGAATTTCAAAATCCAAAACAGTCGCAATTTATTTGAATTTAATCCAGCTTAATCTGAATTTTCAAAATTCAAAAAGGATTTAATTGGATTAATCCATACTTCAAATTAATTATTTATTATTTTATTGGGTTCCTTATGCTTCATTGTATTTTTCGGTATTTTTGGAGATTTATTTGAATTTAATTGCTATTTATTTGAATTATTTGAAGTTTAATTGAATTTTCTGGAATTACTTTATTTCCTAAATCCTTTTTCCTCCGTGTGGGCCGGAATCCCTATTCATCCTTCCGGCCCAACACTGTTTGTCTAGCCCACCCGTCTCTCCCGCCCATCCAAACCCTAATTCTTCTTAAATTTCCACCGTTGGATCTACATCCAACGGCTGCCCTGCGTCCGAGTATTGCGTCCAGCCGAACCCTAGCGCGCCGCCACACAGTAACCCTAAACCAATTCTTTCCTCACCGTGGGATCTGGATCGAGCGGTCAGCGTCGCGCCACGTAGCCCGCTCCATCGCCGCCGCCCGTGCTAACCCTAGCGCAGACCAACCTTGCTTTCCGCGCTTTATCCCGCATCCCTAGGCTATAAAACTTAGCGCCGCGCCTCTCCTCGGGTTCGCCGCTCCGTGCAGCTCATTTCGCCCTAGACCTCATCGGCCGAGGTCCTCCAGCACGAAGATCTTGCTCGCCGGAGATGGCAGTGAAGCCCAAGTAGTTCTCCGCCGTTTTATTGCTTCTCCGGTGAGTCTCCGCCCCGATTCTTGGTACCTTTGAGTTCGCCGTGTTGATCTTCCTCTAATCCACTCAAACCCATGGCCAATCCGTTGTTCCATCGCTGTCTTGCGCGCTGTCTTCTCCGACTCCGGTGGAGTAGCGCCGCCTTCACCGTCGACTTCTTCGCGAAGCTCTCGACCGTCCGATCTACTGCCGACGGTCCAGATCTACGCTGTGTGTCACCGGTAAGTCTCCAAACCAACGACCTCGTCACCTCCACGTGTCGCCTTCTTGTCCGCCGCGTAGACGCCACCTCGGCTTAGTTCTCCCGCGTGGCGTCCTCGTCAGTATCGTCTAGTCGCGGTGTTCGCGCCATGTCAGCGCCGTGTCGCCGTGTCGCCGTGTCCGCCACCTGGCGCCACGTGCTAGCCACGTGTGCGCCACCTCAAAGACATAGATCTATGTGTCCGCCACGTTCATGCCACGTCGTTACCACGTCAGACCTATCTCGCGTCGTGTCAGCCATGTCCGTGACACGTTGTCGCCACGTCACTACCACCGCATGCCTAGCGCCCGTGTGTGCGCCACCTCACAGCCACGCATACGCCACGTTGGTGCCACGTCGCCCCGAGTCTCCTTCGGTAAACCCGGTTCACCGCTGAATGTGTCAATGACATCGGGGCCCCGCATGTCAGTGGGTGTTATTTCCTTGTTATTTCCGAAAATTCGAATTATCAGCCAATCACCGATCGACACGTGTCAGTCCTATTTTATTTTCTGATTTTCTCCTCCATTTAAACTTCGGAAGCCTCGTTCTCCTCCGTTCGAACTCCGATTCGAACGATTCAAAATTTTAAATTCATCTAAAATCATGCTCTATCTACTGGTGTCTTTATTTTGAATTTTTTGATTTTATTTATTTTTGTTTTATTTATTTTTGTCTCGTTTCGCGTGTTTAGCGTAGACGCAACTTTAACGGTTGAGCGAATGAGCATCCGATGTAAGTAGCAAAGAATGGAGAGGTTGAAGGCAAGTCTCCCTTGACCATATTGAACCCAAGTTTATGAAATGCTATTTTGTTTTAATTATTGCATGCTTATTATTTGCGTACTGTACTTTAATGCCATTTTAAATGCTTAGATAAATGCCAAATTGTTATAACCACATTGTTATTCATTTTGACAACCATTGACACACTAGGAAAATTAAGTACTGTTAATAATAATGATTTTTGTATTATGGGACAGTAGAAAGATGCTTAGCCATGCTTAATCACGTCGGTAGCTTACCATTATGGAAATGCTTTCATATTTGATTCAAAATGAATTGTGAAAATCATGGTAATTGGTGTTGCCGGTATTAATTTGAAAATAAAAGTGAAAAATGGTTTAGACCGGGCGGATTAGGTCAGTATGGCGGTGCGGGATGCACAAAATTCGGAATGTGATTGTCGCCCTAGTCAATTAAGGACCGGTCGTGTGTTACCTTGGGCGTGCTATACAAGACAACCACATGTCTATTATGGGTGCGACTTGACTAAGTAATTTGCATGTATCGTTATTTGACTTCGCCATTTGGGTTGTGCGGTTTGTCGGGATGGTACTTGCAAGGCGCAAGAGGGGCTTCAGATTGGGTGGGATGCCCTAACGGTGAAACCTCATGGGTGAGTCGGCAATGATATTATGCATTGTAAAGACCTTGTCATGATCTCCTGCCGACACACCAAAGGAAGTGTGTTAATTGCATGGCGACAATGGTTGATCATGTCGTGTGGGTAAAGTGTACAAGCTCTGCAGAGTCAAAACTACTTGAGTAGCCGTGCTTACGGATAAGAACAAGCGTGGAACACTTTCACATAGTAGATTTTACGGTTTTGGTTTTAAATGAAAAAAATGATGATTTGGTTTAAAATGAAAATGTGGTTGGGAATCATGAGCTACCGGAGCTTCGGATATTAGTTTGGCGGTTGGAGCCAACCGTAGTTGGAACTGGAAAATTGTTATACTTCAAATTTAATTACTTATGCTATTTACATTTTGTTAAATGTCGCTTTATGAAATTATTACTTGTATTTAAATTTCAATTTTAAGCTTTATGCAAATGAACCCTATATGCTTCCTTTGTTCAAGCCTTGTATTTAATTATTGCATTAAGTTTCCAAGACTTGCTGAGTATGTTGCATACTCACCCTCGCTTTTCATTGCGGGGCTGCTTATTCCATATAGCAGATGATAGCTACCCAAGAGCATGCGACCCACCGTTCGACATCTGTGGAGAAGACTTTGATGAGGAGGATGACTCGATCTTCTAGGGAGCGTACCCCAGTCGGTTGTCTGTGGGCACATTGACTGGCTCTTTTTGTTGCTACATTTCCGCTGCTACTTTCACACTTAAGCCGTAAGGCTCGATACTTGTAATAATGTGATGATGTTTACACTCTTTTGCTTTATTATCGTTGTTTACTTTATGATATATCGTGTTATCATCATCAGATGATTGTATGCTGCTAGCTAAACCTTCTGGACTAGCACGGTTGAAACACAGAGGGGTTGGATTTGGTAAATACGGGTCCCTACATGCTGATTATACTATAAAAATTTCAGATCGAAATATTATGTATAGAATTTGTATTAATTCTGGCAAACCACTGCACTCAATTTCTAGTTTTTATTTTTCCTATATACCAAATAAACTTTATATTATATAAAACTTTTTGTGTAATAATAATGATTATTGGGAGTTACCATAAAATTTCAGTGATTATTATTTATAACTGTTTTTATAAAATATTGATATTGTCGATCGCTTTTAAATTTATTCTATTTTTGATTTTATAAAATTGCTATTTCATCTTTATTATTTTTGAAACTTTTTAATGATTACTTATGACTATGATATTTAGCTTGACAAAATGTCAAATAAAGAACTTGCATATTTAATTTATAAGAATTCTGATATTGACTATATTATTTTTAATTTAATTCTGTCTTTAATTTCTTTTGACTTTTATTGAGTTCACATGACCTTGAATGTTTCTTGGAGATGACCTAGAGATGATTTAGGATTTATATAATTTTTTCTAGAATTTATTTCTCAAAATATTTATGAAAAAGTCCTAGTGATGCCATGATACCCTGTTTATGAAAAAGTAATTCATGTTTTTTTAACTTGGGAATCAAAGTTGTAACTAGTCTTGCTTTATATATATATATATATATATATATATATATATATATATATATATATATATATATATATATATATATATATATATTAGATGAATAGGCGGATAGTATATGAATGGAGTTCATAAATAAAGTGCAAAAGTAAAAAGAGGTCCTTTAAGACCAGATTATCCAATGCAATGAAAATAACTAAAAAAATTATAGTTTGTATCCAGATTCTTAACCAAAATATCCTTCTCATATATAGAAAGTCAAATGGTTAAAATTTAGATCAAATCAACTAAAATCTTGGTAAAACTGGTTTTGTTGTACTCCTAAGGTTATAAGGATCCTAAATATACAAAAACATTTAAGTTTTGCCATAGGTAACGATGTTTATTGGATAGTCGAAGTTTCAATGCAGGTAATATCCGAATAGCCATAACTTGTGCAAGCGGACTTCAAATTCGACAAAACCAATCTTAGAAAGTGATATCCTTTCTGGTTATATAAAAATAACTCATATTTATACTATGTTAAAATATTTTAATACAAGGCACTAATGTTCAACTATGTGGAAAGCATCTCGGATAAAAGCCAAATATCTTAGAGCCGTCCCCAACTAATACCTAAAAAATGGTTAGAATATCCTATAAGGTGCAGTCGCAAACTTAAAAAGAAAATTGAACCGCAATCGCGTAGAACTTAAATCGCTGAAGCCTTTTCGGCAGTCTGTAAAATACCTCGGCCAAATGGAAAAATTACAAAAAATGGCTCAGAAACACATTCCATAATATGTACCACCATAATCTAGAAAGATATTCTATTTAGGACTTGCCTCGTATATAAATCACGCCATCGCAAACACCCTTCGTGAACTAGTCGTGCAGGAAACTAAACCAACTAAGCCTTTTCGGCAGCCTGTAGAATAACTCGTCTGAGTGCAAATCTTGGTAGGACCACCTTAAAAACACTATTTAGTATATGGACTATTGTATTCTAGAAAAACATCTTATTTACAACTTGCTTTTCAACTAAATCAAAACCCTTAAGTGTTAATTATACGCTTTACCTCGTCGATTCCGTATAACGCAGACTTTACATTACCTTATAAGCTATTGCAGTGACAAATTTAATGTCCCATCCTAACCCTAAAATTTATAAAATCAGTATAGAATTGCTCTCCAAAGCATAGACTACCCTATTATGAACAAATAATCTCATTTCATCATGCTCTGCATATAAATCCTATTAGCCAAATAACCCTAAGTATTATGATTTCTAGAATCCTTAATATGAGTAAATGAACTTATTAATAAATGAGAAATCAATAATTAAGATATTTTGTCACCAGAACCTTCTTAAAACCACGAACATATAAGCGGTAACTTAACATAATAGGTCCAATATATTCAAAACTAACTCTTATGCAAAGTTAATTAAGGAATGAGTACTATTCACATACATATATCATAATAGATGGAATTTCAAAGTAATTTTTTATTTCCAACTCATTTTCATAGTTTGTTTACTCTGATATTTTAGTCACACATATTTTATATAGGAATTAAGTTATATCAATGTGCAACTAAATGTGTTTTCTAGTTATTTTAGAAGTTCGTGCTTCATTACCAAATTGTAAGATGTGATTGTGATTACGTGTAGGTCCTACCCGCAGTTGCCTTTCGAATTAGTGCAATTGCGGATCCTTGTTATACTTTGTACTTGAAAGATCTAAAATTTTGACCCCTGAAGGTATCTCTTGTTTTATTATATTAGGAGTGTTTGGTATATGAAAATGATTTTGATAAGTATATATTTTGAACTTTCCACACAACAAGTTTAGTTTCATAGTTTATAAAGCTATTTGGATCTTACAGTACTACTCCCCAGCGTGTGTTGCAATGAGCCAAATGGATGAAATGATCTTTGTACTCTGGAATGATGAAACTGTTTTCTTCAGAACAATTGGAGAGCATAAGGGCCAAGTGGATGATTATACACACACACACATATATATATACACACATACACACACACACACACACACATATATATACACAAATATATATATATATACATACATATATATATATATATATATTCATTTGTGATTAAAAATTGTACCTAGTAAATTATAAACTCTTTTAACAAACTTATAGAATCCGATCCACACGTTTCGTAATCTACCATTGGTCCACTCATCATTTGAATCATCTGCTCAGGTTTACCAAAAAAAAGTCCGCTCAAAACAAAAATTTGGTCATGTCAGGGAGAGAAACTACTCCATTCCAAACTACAGTGACACTTTTGAATAAGAAAACGAGTACTTATGAATACTGTACCTTTCAAATTCATCAAAATTATTTTCGCCTGAAGAGTTCAGCAAATTCCAAACTTATGGGATTCTCAATCTACCATTTTGAATTTGCTATGTTATGGCCAGAGGTGAAAGATAGTGATACAATGATAACTAATGCTCGATCTGATTTTAGTGCTAAATAGCCTGAGGAACTGTCTCTTTTCCTTTGAGCCAAATGTATATGTATTTTTTCTCTTAAGATAGTTAGAAAACTACTTTCTAGGACCCTTGTTTCTATTCTTCTGATTTCAGAACACACCATTTCATGTGAATTGTGATCTTTACTTGTTAATAGTATTTGGCTTTTTGTTAATCTATTTTCGTTAATTTTCAGTGCCTTCTTCTAGCCTAAGAAACAATGATGATAGGCGAAGGATTTGATCAAGAAGAATTTATGAGAAATTTGATTGCGGGAGATGATGGTCATGAGGCGGGGAAGCCTGAACCCGCCCTCGTGGATCAACCAGTGGCCGCCAAGGCCGACGAGGCCGCAGAGCACGATGAGGTTGGCGAGGTAACAATCAGTCTCATTCATGATTGTCGGTTCCACTATCATGCTAAGCCAACATTCTGACTTGTTCACGATTGTACCATGCTTTCAGATCGGCCAACCAAGCAGGCAATCATGTCAGCGAGGTCCAAGCAAGAAGTCGAAGGTAAGACACGTTATCACCGAAGTCGCCGAGAATAGCCAACCTCTTGCACCCTTGGGGGCGCTTGGGCCATTCAATTCGGCATGCGGCGTCCACGTTAGGGACCACGTGCCCATTAGTATAGCGAAATGGGATCAGGTCCCTGAAGATACGAAAAACATGCTTTGGAACGATATGAAGGAGACATTCACCTTCCCCCATGGGACCGAAGAGAAGGTGAAGAGTTACACTCTAAAGAAGATGACCATCGCATTCCAGACTTATAAAAAGAAGTTGAACATGGAGTATATCAAGAAGAATCGAACGCCCGACTTCAACAAGCATCCAAAGTTGCAGGATCATTGGGATGCATTCGTGAACTACAAGATTTCGGACGAAGGTCAAAGTTTGAGTGAGAAGAACAAGCTGAATGCACATAAGAAGAATTACCACCACCGACTCGGCCCTGGTGGTTACCGCCAAGCAATACCCAAATGGGAGAAAAGGGAACAGGACCTGCTAGTGAAGGGTGTCGCACCTGCAACAATGGAATGTCCCGACAGAGCAAGGTATTGGTTCTATGCTCACGACGGCGCCCTTGACGATGAAGGCCACGCGGTGTTTGGGAAGGTGCTGCGAGATGTAGCCAGAAGGCTTGTAAAGTCTATCAAGGAGTCTTCCCAGGGCACCTTCGTGCCAAACAGAGAGAACGACGAGCTAACAAGGGCCCTACAAAACCCAGAGCACCCTGGACGTACACGAGGCGTTGGCGTCGTCTCGTGGAAGGTTGGTTTCTCTCAGGACGCCGAGACCTATAGGAGTCGGGTGAGAAGCAAGGCTCGACAAACACAACAGCTCAGTGCACTTGAAGAACGCCTGAATCAAACACAGGAGAGAATGCAAGAAGAGATCCGAAGAGAGGTGTAGTTAGCCTTGAGCCAACAGCGGGAGACGGGCCAGGAACCTCCAAGTAATCCTAACATCATCAGCCCCTCCGTGCGGAGCAGACAAGCTTCTGGGCTACCCAGCGGACTTGGACCACTATCTCAGAGATTACATTAGGCAATGGACACCTTGTGAGCTGCACATCCAAGCGCTGAACCTCTCCTTAAAGGCGGCCCACGGCATGGCTCACCCAGTGGAGCCGGGGCAGCTCATCCATGGCGAACACATACCGTCAGGCTACTCCAAGGTCTCAGTGGAGGAGGTTTGCCCAGGGTACGAGGACCTTGATCTCAAAATTCCCAGAGGTGACGGGACTATGAAGCTAGGAGAGGCGATACACAATTTCATCCTGTGGCGCAAGCGAAACATAATTTTTCGAGATAACATGGACGTGTCCTCTCCACGAAGAAGCTCGACTCCTACACCACCTCCCGCACACATAAGCCCCAGAAGAAACCCGTCTCCTCCCAAGAAGGCGTCGACTCCGATACCACCTCCCGCACACATAAGCCCCAAAAGAAGCCCGTCTCCTCCCAAGAAGGCACGACTCCTACAGCACCTCCCGTACACATAAGCCCTAGAAGAAGCCCGTCTCCTCCGAAGAAGGCGTCGACCAAGACAAACAAGCCAGCTGGGCCAGCAGCTCCTAAGAAGACGAGGTCCTCCACCCAATCCAAGAAGCTGGCCCACTTCCGAAGTGGGCGTATGATAAGACCGAGGAGGAGACCAAGAAGATAGTACAAGGCGAGGTAACTAAATTTTTTAGACCCAAGTCACCAGAGAAGAAGGTTCAACCTGGCACGGAAGAATTTCACAAAGGCTTAAGGACTATTAAAAATTTGAAGGATAAAAAAGAAATGCCTAGCCTATCAAACTACCAGCGCACATTAACTAAGGAATGCTACAAAAAGAAGACGTCAGCTGAGGAGAAGGCCAAGGAGATGATAAAATTCTTCGATGAAACTAGACTTGACGCAGATCAAATATTAGGCACAGTGAAGATTGAGTATGCCCAAGTAAGATGGCCATTTACACAGGGCGCATCATTAGTCAGGCGTGAGGAGCTGCTCCAGCTACCAACAAAAATGCGGCAATTCCATGAATGGTACTTGGACGCGACCAAGCATGGTCTAGATTTGTTCGCTGTCAAGTACTAGGAACAAGATTTTTTCCACGGGGACGGTGATTTTTATGTCAAATGGAACGTCATGTATGATCTATACCAGACAGACACCCTCGCCGCGGCCATGCTGGGTTGCTGGGTTTTGTAAGTGTCTTATTTACAAAAAACCATCGTGCGCGCCCTTGTACTATACTAACTTGCAAGTCTAACTAATTTCTTCTTATGTAGAATGGAGATACAAAGATGCCGAAGGGGTCGTATTTTTGACATAGGCTTCATGGACCCAGTAATTATTAACGAGATAATTGTTACAGACTACCGAATCGAAACAGAGACTAACATATACAATGAGCTAATTGGACAAAAATATAAGTCAAAGATATATCTACCATACGCATTTGAGTACGTGTTTTCGTACCGCCTCGTTCTACTCCTTTTTCATAACACGATGTTAGAACTAATTAGTTATCTACGTTGACATATATATATGTACAATTTTCACTGGATTCTTCTTATAATCGAGCTAGATCGTAGCCTGATCACAGTTCTGGACTTGCAAAGGAAACCAGTTAAAAAGTTTCAAAACTTTATCGACATGCTCAACCAGTATTAATTCTTGTTCCTTTCATTATTGTATTAGTTCTATTTTTTTCCATTTCAAACAAATTCTAATCATGTACAATTTGTAATCACATGTGTAATGCATTCGCACGGTTCCGTGCTAAAAACAGGGGCGTATTCAAGGAGAAATTTGATATTACAATTGCTTCTCAAGTACGTATCTCATAATGCTAACTTTTTAGTTAGTTAACTTAATTTCTTTGCATCCATTTCACGCTTTCAACTTTTTTCACCGCAGATCTTGAGACAGCCGTCGGGCAACAATTTATGCGGCTACTATGTATGTGAGTTTATGCACACCTAAACCGAGTCACGACCACATGCTAAAAGGCAACAATTCTGAATTTTCTCTTTTTTTTGTAAGTCCTGATATGTATTGAATTTGAACCTACAATTTTATATATAGGTAGAGTAATCTATGAAGTACATCTATAAATTTTTTCAGAGTTTTCGTGACTTTTATTAGTTGGTGTGCACGATGTGTACACGGGAAGGCCTGTGTGCACATGATATGTTGCCTTCAAATATATAGTATATAAAGCGTCGTTAGATCATAATTAAAATATATTAAAGCATCACAATATTTAGTTTTTACAATTGTCTGTTTACAAATGTAGTGTGAGTACATCTCGTTCACTTTGGATCGAGGATGTCATCGTGGAACTCACCGTTTGGATTGATGATCTCATCGTGAATGAATCCAAATGATCCGCTTCTTGAATTGCTAAAACTTCTGTTAGTAGTAACTTATTGGTTCTCATCTTGGAGCGCTGTTATTGAAGAAAAGAGAAATTTAATTAATGATGATAGATGTTAAATGAAAGAAAAGTAGGCATGAATGTGTAATTATATACCATGGTTTCGTTATAGCCGACACTCTCCGTGACAATTGCATGTATATTTGTACATACGTAGTATGCACATAAATTATTTCTCTGGTCCTGTCTCATGCATGGAAAGTCTTTTATTATTGGGAAATTTTTCCGAAGGGGCGATCTTGACCACCTTTCTTGCAATACTATGTGAATGCCATATGAATGATTTTGAATAGTAATTAACCTTAAATACAATAGAAAAAATATTACTAGAGCAATAACGCATACGATCGATTTTACTGTTCATCATGTCCCAAAAATTTTGATACTGATTAAGTTCTTTTCTCAATGAGTCCAAGACAAAAATCCTCGCTAGCATCTAACTCAATGACGAGGAGGACCCAAAGGATAACTAGACATATATGTTAACATAGCCTATTAGTCCCACACTGTGTCACGCAAAAATAGTAAAATAATATTAGAAGTAGGGTAATACATACTGAAAGTTATAGGGTAAAACTACGGAGGTTTTGTTTTGAAGCTTCAAGAAAGTATTAAATAAATAGTCTTCAACAAACTGTGGACTATCATGGATGATTTTCTCGTTGACAAGCCTCGGATCGAAAAATCCTAAATTGTCATTGTCATTTCCTCTACATATCTGTATCTCCATTCTACATATATAAAAAAGAAGTTAGACATACAGTTGAACGGTACAAGAATATACAATAATATAATAGAGACTTACAAAGTCCACAGTCTGAGTATTGCCGCGTCCAGAGCATCTTGCTGGTACAACATATACAATTCGCAGAACTCTACCCAGAACATGTTATCCCCATTGTGAAAATCCGATTCTTTGTATCTCACTGGGAACGCCACCATACCCTTTTCACACTGCTGCATGTAATACTGATGGATGCGCCGCAATTGTGTGGTTAGGTTCTCTAAGGCCCTGTTTGGAAGCAATGTATTTTCATAGTTTCTAGACAATACCATGGTTTCTAAGAATACCATGGTATTTTATACCATGAGGTGTTTGGTTACCATGCCAAAAGCTATGTATTAAAAACCATGGTTTGGTAGATACCATGGTATTTTTGGAGTATTTGAAACTCCACTCCAACCCAAAGTTTTCATGGTTTTGGCTAGCTGCTTGTCTATTTCCACTCAAATACCATGGTTTGTGATGTTGCATCCAAACAGTTGGTAGTTCCAAGAAATACCATGGTTTTAAAGGAGTTTGGTAAAACCATAGTATTCATGACAAAATAATTGCAAACCATAGTATACCAAAACCATAGTTTTGAAATACATTGCTTCCAAACAGGTTTAAATGTTTTGGGGCAACCACGCATTGCCCCAAAAGAACTTTCAGCTTAGACCTAGCTCGTGATTACGGTTGTTCAAGAAGATCTTTTTTCTTGCGACATCAACGCCAAAGACTAGCCGCCTTCAAGTATCTTGTTTTACGAGATGCGTTCGTGAGTCCGACATTTTGAAGGTTGAAGCCCGCCTGTCTCTTTGTCTTTTGCCATACTCAAGAAAAACATCTGCAAGATTAGCATCGACTTTAGTCTTCTCGGTGATGGCGCCTTTTGGAAGTGAGATGTTACGTCGGCCTTTATTTGCTTTTTCGTTCTTCTTGATCATCTCGCCGGTAATTTCTTCGAGGTCTTGACTTCACAGATGACCGAGATTTGGTACAAGACGATCGCGGACTTCGAGATGGTGCCGATGTTCGATTCTTCTTATGTGCCGCGGAGGAGTTGGACTTTTCTGGCCGGTGCCGCGGAGGAGTTGAACTTTTCCTAATCGGTGCGGTGGAGGAGTTGCACTTTTCCTAGGCGACAGGTCTGCATGTGGAGAGTGCGGCTCATCATCATCATCGTCGTTGTCGGCCTCATCGTCCGAGGCAAACATAATCAAGCTCTTGCGCCACGCGAGGAAGCCATGCACGTTTTCTCCAAGTTTGTTTTTTCCGTCCTCGCCAGGAATCTCTACCTCTATTTTGCAATATTGTCAAACTACACTGTCTACTTCGACCCTAGCGAATCCCAGCGGTATTGGGCGGCGGTCTTGAGAACTCGCGAGGAGTCAAGATCGCCAAGCCCTGCCATCAGCCACCTTAATGGTAATGCCATGTGCAGACAAATGCAGCTTGCACGGTGTCGGTTCTGTGATGTCATCCATCGAAAATGGAGTCCATGCTCTCCGGAATCCTGTGGATCGCAGCTGCTCCTACTGAACACCGTGATCGAGGTTTTGAGGGTCATCATCGAGTGGCGGTTGTGAGTGAGAGCTTTACATCGCTTGCTCCATAACTTTATCCACTCCGCTCTCTGTTCCTCTAATGCTCTTGCCACAACATCTTGTATTTGACGGTCCAGCTTGATCTTCTCTTATTCTTTTCGGCGCTTGTACACGATCGTCGGTACCGGGAAGCCTTCTTTCCATGGCACCAAACCAACTCCTCGGAGTGCGCCCAGATGCTCCTTGTTACCAGAACAACAATCAACTCGTCATTCTCCTTCGTGGCACGAAAAGCCCTTGGGAAGACTCCACGTGAGCATCTGATATTTTCCGCGACACTTCCTGCCTCTATTGCTCCCCGGCTCAAGCCGCCATCTTCCGAGACGAAGCCCTCCCAAGCAACCCGATTCGATCGTTCACTCAACTCGCCGTCGCAGAGTGACGCCCTGCTGTTAGCTCTTCTTCGCACCTATCCCATGCAGTATTTTCTTCACATAGTCACCGATGCCTAGTTTGTGAGGGTACATATTCTTATCCGCGTTAGCCTTGTTCTTCTGACTCACTATCTGGGCTTCTTGAGAATTCTTGTACGCCACAAAGTCCTCCTAAAATTCTCTTATCTTTGGAAACATGTTAAAATTTGGCGTGACATTCTTCTTCACATAGTTCTTATTCAGCATCGTCTTCCAATTCTTCCACGATGTGCACATGATACTTAGTGCACGTTTCTTTGCAACCAACTCGGACCCTTGGGGGAACTGGAATACTTCTTTTAGCTTGTCCCATAGCAAGTCCTTCAGGTCATCGGGAACCACCCACTGATCACTTTCACGGCCGGTCCATGATCTATAGCTGATGGGCACGTTATCCCTAGCAAGTGCTCCGCAGGCTGTCCTGTACGGAGCCAACACTGACACGGGTATAGCAGGTTCCCCGACTGCCGAGAGCTGGACTATATTGTGAACACCCTTAGGCATCTTGTTTCGACCACGGCTGCTGCGCCGCCTTTGTTCATCGAGACGTTTGAGCCTGCAATTGGATCTTGTTATTAGTCGTCGACCCTACAATATTTTGGGAATCACAACGTACTAATACTTTACCTCGCCCATGTTAGTGGCGTTAGCTTGGTCCATGGCAGTGGCGTCAGTTTGGTCCATGGCAGTGGCGCCAGGTTGCTCTATATCAATATCTTGTAGGTTCAGGTAGTCCCTTGGGCTACCGTTCCTACTTCGCCTATATTCAAGGGCCGAACTCTCTCGCACTTGCCCCGATTCGAGGCCATTCCTAGCAATCATTCCATGTCAAGCAAGCACGTCTCCCCGTGGCTTCGCCTCTCAGTGTACCGGACGCTCTCCTGGCAGCCATGCTTCTTGAACTTGCAGGGGCTTATTTTTTTAAAATCATTTTAGTGTGGAGTAAGAATGATTCATTATTTTTATTAAGCAAATATATTCTAAAGAATATATGAATTTTTCATATTATTTTTACTGCTTGTTTTCGGATTGTGATATATATGTGACACTTTTATACACATACATCTTTATACACACAAATATATATTTTTATACACATACATCTTTCAAGGTCACATATATATATTTTTAAACACATACATTTTTTATCAACAAAATATACATACACATATCACAAAATACACATACCCATACTCCTCGAAGAACACAATTGCACACCAACAAACAAATAGTCACGAAAAATTATAAAAAAATGTAGATGTACTTCATAGATTGCTCTACCCATATATAAAATTGTAACTCTTCATATATATGAATTTGAACCTACAATTTTATAATAGGTAGAGAAATCTATGAAGTACATCTACAATTTTTTTTAGAATTTTTCGTGACTTTTGTTAGTTGGTGTGCACGGTGTGTACACGGGAAGGCCTATGTGCACAAGATACATTGCCCACATACAAATATTTAAAAGACTTAGAGGTGACACCCATATACGGCGTGAACCCGGTCGACCGGGTCGGAGTGGTCCGCAGGCTCCAAAGGATGGAGGGTAGCTCGGCTGCCCACCGTCTCGCTGACTTCTTCAATCGGTTGAAGATTCGCGGCTTGAGCTCCTGTAGGATCATGCCGTTCGCCCTCTCGGCCTGGCCGTTGGTCTGCGGGTGGGCCACGGACGCCCAGTCGACGCGGATGTTGAAGTCATCGCAGAATTCGAGAAATTCCTTCCCCGTAAACTGCGTGCCATTGTCGGTGATGATGGAGTTCGGGACTCCAAACCGATAGACGATGCCGCGGAAGAAGTTGGCCGCTTGCGCGGACGTGATAGTGGCGACTGGCTTCGCCTCTATCCACTTGGTGAACTTGTCTACCGCGACAAAGAGGTGCGTGAAGCCCCCGGGCGCCTTTTTGAAAGGTCCGAGTAGATCTAGTCCCCAGACCGCGAATGGCCATGTGATGGAAATCGTCTGGAGGGCTTGGGCTGGAAGGTGTGTTTGCCGGGCGAAAAATTGGCACCCTTCACAGGTGCGAACAATTTGTTCGGCGTCGGCAACGGCGGTCGGCCAATAGAAACCTTGACGGAAGGCCTTACCCACGAGGGACCGTGGTGCGGCGTGATGACCGCACACCCCGCCGTGGATGTCGAGCAGCAACTCCTTGCCTTGGTCGGTCGGGATGCATTTCTGGAGGACCCCTGAGGGACTCCTCTTGTAAAGGTCTTCGCTGATCAAGACAAAAGATTTCGCTCGCCGAGCGAGGCGCCGGGCCTCGGTCGGGTCTGGGGGGAGGGTTCCGTCCGTCAAGCGGTCGACGTAGGGCTTCCTCCAGTCTGGTTCGGCCGCGAGCGCGCTCCGACTTGAGTCGGGTGGCGCTGCATCCGGTTGATTGGTGGTTGGCTCAGTCGAGCCGGGCGGTTCGGCCGTTTGCTCGGCCATTGGGTCCAGTCGGATGGACGGTTGGTGAAGGTCGTGGACGAAGATCCCGGTCGGAACGGGTCCCTTGCCGGAAACGAGGTTGGCTAGGTAGTCGGCCTCGCCGTTATTGCGTCGGTAGCTGTGGTGGAGCTCGAACCCCTTGAACTTCTCTTCAAGCTTATGCGCTTCCGGCAATATCTTGCCATGCGGGATCTCGGGCTCTGAGGCCTTCATGACCTGGTCGACCACCACCGGAATCGCCAGTATATAAGGCCGTCGTCGCCGAGGGTCGTGGCGATCCGGAGACCGTTGATGAGGGCTTCATACTCGGCGACGTTATTCGTAGCGTCGAAGAGCAATCGGATGGCATATTGGAGTTTGTTGCCGAGTGGGGAAGTGATAACGATTCCGGCACCTGCTCCGTTCTTGGTGTAGGACCCGTCGAAGTACATCGTCCAATACTCGGGGTCTTCAAGCACTAGGGGCGCCTGGGCCTCGGTCCATTCAGCAACGAAATCAGCAAGGGCTTGCGACTTAATCGCCGTCCTGGGGACGAACGAAATGTCATGGCCGTTGAGCTCAAGTGCCCACTTGGCCACCCTTCCCGAGGCGTCGCGGTTGCGGATGATCTCGCCTAGCGGCGAAGTTGTTACCACGGAGACGAGGTGCTTGCTGAAGTAGTGGATCAGTTTCCTCTTCGCGATTAGCACCGCGTAGAGTAACTTCTGCACTTGTGAATAGCGGGCTTTGGGCTCCGAGAGTACCTCGCTGATGAAGTAGACCGGTCGCTGTACCTTGAGGGCACGGCCTTCTTCCGCCGCTTCGGCTGACGGCGCCAGCGCTTCTGACACGGGTCGTGGCGGCAACATAGAGGAGAGAGGTTCGATGACGGCGCGGCTACCGCCAGATCGGAGACGGTGATGTCGAGAAGGCCTTGATCGATCGAGGGCTTCGGGCTTCTGCGTCAAGCGAAGTGGTCGGACTTCGGAGCAGCAACAGTAGAGCAAAGATCCGCGTTCGCCGAGGCAGATACGAGCGGCTCAAGGTCTGCGAGGCATCTGTTAGCTTTTGGACGCCCTTTAGATCAGCAATCGGCCCCATCCTCATGATCGCGGAGACCTTTACCGGGTTGGCTTCGATGCCGCGCTCGGATATCATGAATCCCAGGAGCTTTCCTTTGGGGACCCCGAAGACGCACTTGTCGGGGTTGAGTTTTATGCGAAACCGTCGGAGGTTCGCGAAAGTTTCTTCGAGGTCGGCGACGAGGTCACCGGCCTTTCCTGTTTTGACGACGATGTCATCCACGTACACCTCGATGTTACGGCCGACTTGGTCATCAAAACAAGTGTACATGCATCGCTGGTATGTAGCGCCGGTGTTTTTCAGACCAAAGGGCATTGTTACGTAACAAAACGAGCCGAACGGGGTGATGAAAGAAGTCGCGAGCTGGTCGGACTCTTTCATCAGGATCTGGTGATAGCCTGAGTAGGCGTCCAGGAAGGAGAGCGATTCACACCCAGCGGTGGAATCGACGACCTGGTCGATCCGGGGCAAAGGAAAATGGTCTTTGGGACACGCCTTGTTCAGGCCCGTGTAATCAACACACATCCTCCATTGCTCGGACTTCTTTTTTACAAGGACAGGGTTGGCAAGCCACTCGGGGTGGCGTACCTCTTTTATGAACCCTGCCTCCAAAAGTTTGGCTACTTCTTCCCTTATGAGCATGCGCTTTTCCTCGTCGAAACGGCACAGGCGTTGGGCGACCGGCCTTGCGCCAGGTCGAATATTGAGGGCGTGCTCGGTGACTTCCCTTGGGATGCCCGGCATGTCGGAGGTCTTCCATGTGAAGACATCCCGTTTGCTGGAGGAAGTCGACAATGGCCGCTTTCCTATTTGGCGGGAGGCGGACCCTACCCGCACGGTCTTGGCTCGGGTCTCGGGTCGATCACCCTCTTCGTGTCTCGGTGGACTCAAAGGTCCGGGTCCCGATTTGCAGAGGCAGAGGACCAAGCTTCTCTCCCGTAATGGTCGAAGTTCGGCGGACGCAATGACCGCCGGCTTACTTCAGAATCGCCTCTCGCCTAGCTTGAAAGCGAGGAAGGATGAACCCATCTGTAATGGCGCTCGCTGCTGACCTGGAATCTTCAACTTGAGTAAGTATAGTTGGGGATCGCCATAAACTTAGCGTAACATGGTCTCCCCAGATGGCGTGGTAGGATCCCGAACCCCACAACCTCAAAAGTGAGGTTTTGCGGAAAGTTCTCGGGCCCCCAAAGGTAGCAGGCAGTCGACCGCCCAAGGGGTAAACTGGCGGCCCGATGACGCCGTGGAAGGGCGCCTTGCTTGGTCGCAGGGTTGAGCGGGGAACTCCCAGGGCGTCGAGCGTCTCAGCATACATGATGTTGAGACCGCTTCCGCCGTCCATGAGCACCTTTGTGAGGCGCTTCGACCCCACGATGGGATCGACGACGAGCGGGTACCTTCCCGGGTGCGGGATGTGGTCGGGGTGGTCCGTCCGATCAAAGGTGATCGGAGACTCTGACCACCGGAGGTACTTCGGGACCGCAGGGGTCACCGTGTGCACCTCGCGGTAGGCAAGCTTTTGCCTCCGCTTGTCAGCGTAGCTCTCCGGTCCACCGAAGATCATGAGGCATCCGTCGGGCTCTGGGAACCCATCGTCTGCCTTTTCTTCCCCGACCTCCGGCGCCGGGTCGCACTTCTTTCCATTACCCCGTGGCTGCGGGGGGTTTGCGGAGAGGAAGCGCCAGACTTCGCGATCCGGTGATCGTGTTGACGGTGTACCCGTGGTGCGGACACGGGCTTTCCATCAATTTTTCGAAGTTGTCGGATGCTGCGCTGCTTTGCTTGTCGTAGGGGTCGGCGGCGGCGACCGTGTGGTCCTCGCGGGCCTGCTTTCCCTTCCGCCTTCGCTTGTCGGAGTGGTCGGAAGGAGCGGCAGGCTCGAAGCCGGACTCTCGCTTGGCCTTCCCCTTGTCGAAGATGGCCCCCACGGCCTCCTCGCCAGAGGCGTGGTTGGTGGCAATATCGAGCAGCTCCTTGGTGGTCCTGGGTTTGATGCAACCCAGCTTGTGGACCAAGGCTCTGCACGTTGTGCCGTAGATGAAGGCCCCCACGACGTCGGCGTCGGCGATGTCGGGAGTTCATTACTTGTTGGGAGAAGCGCCGGATATAGTCGGGAGCGTTTCGGCCGCCGCGCTTTTGAGGTCCCAAGAGTTCTCGGGGCGCTTGTAAGTGCCCTGGAAATTTCCGACGAAGACGTTCTTCAGGTCGGCCCAGTTCTTGATGGTTCCGGCGGGCAGGTACTCGAGCCAGGCTCGGGCCGAGTCCGCCAGGTAAATGGGGAGGTACTGAATGATAAAAAGATCATTAGTAGCTCCACCGGCTCGGCAAGCGAGCCGATAGTCCTCTAACCAAACACCGGGGTTCGTTGCGCCTGTGTATTTGGCTATGTTAACAGGTGCTCGGAATCGGGCGGGAAAATCCGCCCGACGGATCTCCCGCGAGAATGCCTGAGGTCCCGGGCCTTCTGGGCTCGGACTTGATCGCCGCCGCCGTCTGTCTGCGACTCGCGAGCGGCGAACGCACGGCGATCGCCCTTTTTGTCGTCCGAGGGTGTCGCGTAATCGTGGGCGCCCGATGCCGTGGCGTCGTCGGAGTGTAGAGGCCTGGGGCCGCTCCAACTGTGGTGCGGTTTTTGCCTTACGGCGGTCCGCTCTGGCGGCGAATGAGACCTCGAGTCTTGAGCACTGGGGCCGCAAATCTTGCGCCACGCGTGCTCTACCAGCTCCCGGAGGTGCTGATAGGTAGCCCTGGCCTCAGGCTCATTCGGCTCGGGGATGCTTGCGCGGGCGGCAGATCGCGCCGCGCGAATTTTACAGGAGGGGAAACACGGGCAATACCGCTCTGCCCAGATTGTTGTTGTTACTGGCGTGCACGCTGGCGCACGCCGCCTGGTGCCTATAGGAGCACGAGCTGGCTTGGCCCCGACGGGTCGACCCTCGCCTTGCCGAGTCTGGCCGCTCGTAGCCCCAGCTCTCGTTGCTGGAGAAGCTCGTCGTGGCGGATGTGGGGGGACCCAAGCTAGTCGTGCTGGCACCCCGCCTCTGGCGCTTCGGAGCGCCGGTGGCAGGCTTCTTGGCTTGGGGAAGTGGCGGCCGACTGATTAGCTACGTCGGCCACGTTGCATTCGTGGGAATACGGTTCCTCGGCTCCTTCCGTGTCGAGGCGAGTCGCTATCGGAAGAACTCTCCAATATTTCGCGGATGGAGGCCGACGCGTAGCCAGCCATCGCCACGAAGCGCAAGCCTGCGGGAGGCGGTGGCGCCGGCCGTACTAGCGCGCTCGCTCTCCCGCCAGCGGCGGTGCTGCGCGTGGTGAGTGTCGACTTCGAAGACGGCGCGGGGGCCTCGAGTCGAAGGTTGTCGAGGGCGTGGGTGGCAAAATCCAGGCGCCCAGCGGGGGCCTGGTTCCGCGGTACGGCGGGAGCAAGGTCGAGCTCTCCTGCCGTGGTGACGACGAAGTCGAAGGAACCGAAGCGGATTCGGCTCCCGGGCGCGAGGGCGCTGTCGTCGGTGGAGAAGGCCATCAAGGAGACAAAATGGGGATCCGGAGATGCTGATGACGCGCGAGCCCCTACCTGGCGCGCCAACTGTCGGTGTTTCGAGAACCGGCAAGTAAATTTGTAGGTCTAGAGGGGCTGCGCGCTCCCGCTCCTTGAATGGTTAGACCAAAAGAAAGAAGGTCCAGGATTTATACTGGTTCGGGCAGAACGTCCCTACTCCAGTCCGTGAGGTGGTCGGGTGTTATTGATTCCGGTGTATCCGTCGTGTTACAAGCGAGGGCGGAGCTCGGGCTCAGGGCGCCTCGTGTGCAGGGGTTGCCCGGAACGGCTACGAGTGTGATCCGGGGGTGCTGTGTTCGACTGCCTATGTCGTCGTCCCCGCTCCGAAGGGCCATGCCTCCCCTTATATAGCCTGGGGAGGCCGGTTACGCGGAGGTTACACGGGAGTGCGCAAAAGGAAAAAATGGATGGGGCTCCCTACGCCTAGGAGTCCGGTCTTTTGCCTCGGTGTCTGGTTGCTGGACTTGACCTTTGACGGGTAGGTGCACGTCCTGTGTTGGGTTGGTGGAGGCGCAGGCGACGCTCGGTCCGTTCCTCGGAAGCGGCGCTTCTCTCTGTCAGGTCGTGCCGGCGTCGGGGTGTCGACCGAGGCTGTCTTGGGAAGGTGCGCAGCGTCCGTCCCTCGCTTTCGACAGACGAATCGCCAGTATCAGCCAGTTTAGGTGACCAGCAGAGGCCGGTTCCTGACGATTTGTCGTCTGCTTTTCGGTGAAGATGATCCGAGCTTGTTCGGGCACCCGATCGGCCCGACCCATTGGTCTGCCAACCTAGGGTCGTTGCTGCGTAGCTTCATGGGCGCCGTCTGTGGCGCTTGGTCGGAATTTGAGCGCCTCACGTGGCTGGTTGGTCGGCCTTCAATTTCTTTGTGGAGTGCCGCCGAGGGCGTCGACTTATTGCGTCGGTCGGGTCCCTTCGGGCTGGATTGGTCGGAAGTCGTGGGCCTCGGCGGGGCTTTTGTTTGAGGCTCAGCGCGTGGTGGCCCATATGCTTCTCTTGAGCCTCTGGGGATACCTATCCCACGGTATTAAATCAAAAACCATCTTCAATTCCTTTTTTACCAAGTTAGATCTTCAATATAATACAATTAGAACTGATTATTAACTCTAGATCACCTTACCATCTTCAATTCTCTCTTAACATAGCTAGCTACATCTTGAGTATAATGCAATTAGAACCAAGTACTACTTTAGATTATAAATAACAAATGGATTATACCAAGCTAGATCAAAACCATCTTCAATTCCCTCTTTACCAAGCTAGATCATGAATATAATGCAATTAGAACCAATTATTAACCTTAGATCACATTACTATCTTCAATTCTCTCTTTACCTAACTAGCTACATCTTGAGTATAATACAATTAGAATTAATTATTACTTTAGATCATAAAGAACAAATGGATCAACACCAAGCTAGATCTAAACCATCTTCATTTCCCTATTTATCAAGTTAGATCTTAAATATATAATGCAAATTAGAATCAATTATTAGTCTTCAACAGAAATTATAATGCAAATTAGAACCAATTACGCGATGAATACTTCAACAGAATCTCTTATTTTCTTTTTGAGAGGAAGGCAGGCTTTATTAATCAACAGTACAACACTCCGGCGCGTTAAGGAGCCAGAGAAGTCTCGAAAACAGCCAAAGAAAAAAAAAGAAAGAACGAACATACTTTTCACCATTTTTTTCTAAGCCCAATGTGCGAGGCCCAAGTTTAATGGTGATTGGGCTTTACGTCCCTCTGCCGTCTTTTAAGGTAACTTGGACCCTACGGCCCTAACTTGAAAGATCTTTTTTCTTCTATAGGCTTTTTAGTAAGAGTCCAAGGTGTTGCTGATTTATAATTTACAACCAGCTAGTGTTCCCGCACACGAAGATTAGCATAATTCTCACCGCACAATGGAAAAGATATTCCGTACACGATTAATTTGTTGCTGGGAAAGTGTGGAGGGATGGGTGTATGCTACGAGCAGTTCTTCATCGTGGCAGGCAACTGAGAGACATATAGTATTATCACAAGGGAAAACTACTACTTCTAACCACAAGGGAAAACTACTACTTCTAATGCAAAACCAGGAGGTACAATTTACATGGAGAATGAATCGCTGGATGCAGAGGTTTATAAGCTGTTTGAATGCCTGGTTCCACGTGGCCAGACTTACGGAAACCAGAGAACCAGCATTTGGTTACTTATTGTATCGTGTGAGTTTGCATCCACGTATACAAGATGGCTATTTGGTTGCCTAAGCACGGTACGAAGTTAGGCCAGTACGATACACAAAACACTCGCAGCCAGGTTCGTGGGAAATGAGCTTCATGACCATTTCCTTAAAGCCAAACTAGAGTAATGCAGGTTCCCGCGATCAGACTCGTGCGATACTGCAATTAAACAGCTTTAAGTAGACAAGCTCAAAATTTGTTGGGCTTCGCTCGCACGAGTTCGAAATGTGCTGTCGACGTTTGTGGTCAATCCTTCTCTTTTTCTCCTTCTATTTTTAGGCTTCCTCTGCGATTACAAGGAATTCCTTTCACTTTTTCTTTAGTGACCTTTTCTTTTTCCTTTTATTTTTTAGGCTTTCTTTGCGATTACAATGAAGGCACCCACCTATGCACAAACGTGAATGAGTCTCCTTAACACACCTAGACAGATAGATATAAGCTAATGATAAATCCGCAACATCACAAAATTCTTACTAAAACATACTCAAGTTTGCAAAATATACGGGCAGTGGATTTGAATCCTAGTAAGTGGAGTCGTACACCCACGCTCCACCAAAAGTACTTGTAATATCTGAGACTTTAAACTACGTACCGTTGGTTAAGGAACTTTTGGATGTCTCAAATCACTCGCTAGATGGTCGAATTCAAAGACGTACAACTGACTGTAATAAGCAAATAAAATCCCACAATGCCGCTCTCAAAACATATAATTTTAAAACGGAGACGAGAGGGGATCTTGTGCGACTGCTTTGAGCCATGTGGAGAGACATGCAGAGTAAGGAGAGAAAGACATGGGCTTTGGAGGTAGAACGGTAGATCCGGAGAGAAGTGGGTGCACTGTTTGATGAGTGATTTGTGTAGGATGGTTGCTTAGTTGGGAGACCGCACAAAACAACACAAGTGCATTACAAATCAAATTAACAAAATCCTAATTAATTGTGTTCTTGTGCTTGTTTTTTTATCCCGCTCCATGTGGTTTTGATTTGGCTTCTGTTCTTTTATCTTTTCTGCTTGCTTTTCTCTTGGTTTGGGGTGTGCAATGATGGGTAAGTGATGGAATAGCATGATCTTCTTTGGATCCATCCTCCTTTGTGTGTGTGTCAGTGTATTGCTCAATTTATTTCTTGTTCTCGAAGAAATGATAGAGTCTTGATTTTGACTGTGCTTGATCTTGTTCTTGATCTTCTGAGAGGTTGGTTTGGGCTGGATTTCATCTAGCAACCATCAATTTCTTTGTTGAATTCGTTTGATTTTGGTCTGGATTGATTTCATCTTGTTTTTGGGAAAGTCGTTGCTTTTTGCGAGGAGCAGACGGTTCGCTTGTGTTTTTTTAGTCGTTTATTTTCCATTGCACGACCTCCTCGGTCTTTCCCTGGTTTTTCAATAGCTAGGTCTAGCACGCCAGGGATTCTCGAAGTGAGTTCTAGTACGGAAAATGTGTCTTATGATATATTTGGTTGCTTATACTAGTAGTAAACCTATCAGATTGTTTACGAAAAAGTCACGCCTTTATCTGATTACTTGAATAGAACTATCTTATACTGGGTGTTGAGGTACAAATTTTAGAAATATATTTTCTAAACAATAAACTAACCTATTCAAAAATTTTGAACTATCCTATGTACTCAACTTTATGTTTTGTTGTAACACATTGTCTCAAATTTCGCTCAATAGTCAACCCACATATGGAGCGGATCCATATATATATAGCATTCCACATACACTTTTATTCTAGCTTCGTGTAAAATAGTTAATTTGAAGGTGTTATGTTTGGACTCAATACTATTACAACTCACTTTAGACGAGCAATGTGAGACTAATCCTACCACTGCTCCACAAGGGTCTTCACATTAATGGATTGGGTATTACATTCACCCACCCTTATCACCCCTCTAAGGGCTGACGCCCTCGACAGTATACTGTACACATGGCAAATACCCAAAACCATCCTTAGGTACATATCCGTGCATTTAGTGCATATGTATATGCCATATCGTGTGGCCACTCCAGGCCCACACATACCATGAGCCCTATCCCACACGTGTTTGTATAGCGAAGGTTGATGCTCTGATACCATACGTAACACTCTAGTCCGATTTTCGCTTAATGCCCAGCCCACATATGGGGCGGATCCGCTATGCATGGCACCTTATTTATATTTTCGTCGTCCCGTTGTGTATAATGGTTAACCCGGAAGTAATATGTTTGGATCCAAAAAGCATTATATACTATAACAACTCACTTTAGACAAGTAATATAGAACTAATCACACAACTGCTTCATATGGATCATATATACCTCTGTATTAATTAATCGTAGTGTTACACTCAGGGTTAACAAAATCGACATGGAGAAAATCGCTTGAAACTTGAAATTCGAAAATCGGAAACATTGAACTGAAAATTGGTCAAAAATCGTAGAGTTTCAAAATCAAAATTTTTTGAAAATTCAAAAATTGACCGTTTTTGTGTAAAATCGCTCGATTTCCAAGAAAAATTAGTTTAGCTTTTTTGGCGGTCAATTTTTTTTGAGCGATTTTCGTCCATTTTCTATAAAAATCAGGCGATTTTTATCGATATTCAACCAGTTTACGTCGCATAAATTTTTTTTCAAATTTTTTGATTTTTTTTGAATTTGACAGGTTTACCGAGTGGGTTTTAGAAGCCGAATCGTGCCGATATGACTGATAATTACGATTTTCTAGTGATTATCATTAATTTTGCGAACCCTCGTTATACTCATCCACGACCATCCCACTTTTTGGGCGTAGCTTGTGCTCGATCGGTAGCTCTTCAGTAGAGAGTTTAATGACGCCCGTTCATTGGCTCTGTAGCGCGCGTTTTATTTTCTCGTTGTGTGGACTTTTAGCACTGATTTCCTTAATGAAAATGGAGTCGATGTGTTCTGCCTTAAAAAAAATCTACGTCCAACAAAATTAAGGAGTACTTGAACAAGTCAACTACGCCGCTACAATCTTTATTAAAAAAAATAAAAAAGAAGACGTCACCCGTCTCTCTTAATTTCTCCCACGCTCGTTCGTCTCTCTCAATCTCGATTGTCTCTCTTCCTCATTCTCTCGTTGTCCTCTCTCGCTCGTGTTCAGCACATCCCCTCATTCTAAGAATAAATAAATTTTAGTTTTTTCTATAATATTTGTATCCATTGTCTTAACTCCATGTCTCTAGTTTCTTTCTTCTTATCACAACAGTGCAAATGGACTGGGCTTGGTTTGGCACGGCACGAAACAGACACCAAGCATAAATGGGTCGTGCTTTGGACTCACCGAAGGTGAGTCGGGCCGGCCCGGCACGGTACGGCGGGCACGACAGGCCGTTATGGCCCGGTACGGTTCAAACACAAAGCACGATGAGCTTGTACCGGGTCCCGGCCCAGCACGACTCCCACATCTAATTGTATTAAAGAAATTGGAATAAGCACTTTTAGAAAAGAAAAAGAAAACCGTTCGTGTGAAGCACACTGCTGCGAACATATAATAATAACCCTCCTAAATCCTGAAGAATCGCCGGCACCGCAGCGTTTTGAGCCGAGCCGGCGGCTCGGCTCAAAAAAATATTCGCGTTTTGGTCTTTTTATAAATTACGAATAGATCCTTTGCGATTTTCTGTGAGAGGAAGATTTTTTCCCCTAAAATCACGTTCGGGTCCCTCGTGCGCCATTTTGCAGAAAGAACCTCCCGTTAAATTCAAATCGCGAACAAACCCTTTTCTAATTTTTCAGGATAGCGGACAGGTCCAAAAACATAACATTCAGGTTCTTACTCCTTACGTCTAGGTCCTTTCTCCGTTTTTTCCGGAAAAAATGTTTTCGTCACCAGAAATATGTGTGCGACTCTATCTCTAGACTTTTTCCCCATCTCGATCTCTAATATTTTTTAAAACATGTATTATAACTCGATGAACGCGTAGAGTGCTAGACTTGGCGAAAGAAGGTTGTCATCTCTAATAATTTTTCATCCTTTTTCCTCTAGACTTTTTCCCCGCCGCGGTTTTCTAACTCGGTCTCAAGTATTTTCTAAATAATTCATAGAAAGAGATATTTATACAACTCTATCTCTATATTTTTCCCCGTTTCGCTCGTTATTTCGACGATTTAGGAAATAAAACGCCGCCGAAAAAAAAAAGAAATTTTCCTTACTAAAAAAGCGACACGCATGCGGCGTATTACGTAACATTCGTGTCCTTACTCCTTCGTCTAGGTCCTTTCTCCGCTTTTTCCGAAAAATATTTTCGCCACCGTAAATATGTGTGCGACTCTATCTCGGACTTTTTTCCCATCTCGATTTCCCATCTCGATCTCTAATATTTTTTAAAACATGTATTATTACTCGGTGAACGCGTATAGTGTTAGACATGGCAAAATAAGGTTGTCATCTCTAATAATTTTTCGCCCTTTTTTCCTATCTCGATTTCCCATCTCGATCTCTAATATTTTTTAAAACATGTATTATTACTCGGTGAATGCGTAGAGTGTTAGACTTCGTGCGTAAGAAGGTTGTCATCTCTAATAATTTTTCACCCTTTTCCTCTAGACTTTTTCCCCATGCGGTTTTCCAAATTTGGTCTCAAATATTTTCCAAATAATTGCTGAAAGAGACTTTTTCCCGCCGCAGCTTTTCCAACTTTGGTCTCAAGTATTTTCCAAATAATTAGTCGAAAGAGATATTTCTACAACTCTATCTCTATATTTTTCCCCGTTTAGCTCGTTATTTCGACGATTTAGGAAATAAAACGCTAAAAAAAAAAGAAATTTTCCTCATCGAAAAAAGCGACACGGCGATTCGTGACATTCGTGTCCTTACTCCTTACGTCTAGATCCTTTCTCCGTTTTTTCCGGAAAAAATGTTTTCGTCACCAGAAATATGTGTGCAGCTCTATCTCTAGACTTTTTTCCAATCTCAATTTCCCATCTCGATCTCTAATATTTTTTAAAACATGTATTATTACTCGGTGAACGCGTAGAGTGTTAGACTCGGCAAAAGAAGGTTGTCATCTCTAATAATTTTTCGCCCTTTTTTCCATCTCGATCTCTAATACTCCCTCCGTTTCAAAATATAGGGCATATTAGAATTCAGAAAAGTCAAATTACATAAATTTTGACCAAGAATTAGTTAAATTATGTGCATGTTTAATTTACAAACGATGTATCAATTGATTCATATTTCACTTATCTTTCAATTATTGTTGGTTTCATAACAATTCATAATATATTATAACAGAAATTAATGGTCAAAATTTACTTCAAAAGACTTTTTTGAATTCTAATACGCTCTATATTTTGGAACGGAGGGAGTATTTTTTAAAACGTGTATTATTACTCGGTGAACGCGTAGAGTATTAGACTCGGCGAAAGAAGGTTGTCATCTCTAATAATTTTTCACCCTTTTTCCTCTAGACTTTTTCTCCGCCCGGTTTTCGGCTTAGGTCTCAAATATTTTCCAAATAATTTGTCGAAAGAGATATTTCTACAACTCTATCTCTATATTTTTCCCCATTTCGCTCGTTATTTTGACGATTTAGGAAATAAAACGCCGCCGAAAAAAAAATTTTTCCTACTGAAAAACGACTTACGCGTACGGGCGATGAAATTAAAAATTTTGTGGTAGTTTAAGCTTTCATTATTTCGACGATTAAAAAACGCCGGAAAAAGAAAGAAATTTTTCCTACGGAAAAACGACACGCGCGGTGTATTACGCGTGAAAAATTTTCTAGTTCAAATTATAGACTACAAACTTTAGAGAAGAATTCTGTTCTTTCCGTGAGTCGATTACTTGATGACTGCATACGACACGTACTCATGATTGCTGCGGTAACTTTTTGCAACGCCCACGTGTTAGCGCCGAATCACGAATACCGTGTAAATGCCAGCGTGAATTGCCTGTCTATGCCCAACTTTTGTACATGTCATGTTTCGGATATCAACACCGTCTCCAACACTCGTATGTAACAATAATAACAACTTTGTGGGGCTACCATCCCTCTCCCACCTCGTGAGTTTAATTTGTGGGATTTTCTTGGATCACCATGTGCAAACATGGATATGTTTTTCTAATTTTTGTGGATAATTAGAGCATTTGTGCACATGGCTTGTTTCTTTGGGCCTTTGATTTGTTGGTCAAACACAAATAATGTACGCAACTTTAAGATGAAAGGATAATTAAATTATGCATGTTGGTTTTGTAAGTTTAGAATGTACGATATATTTTTCTGAGATGTCGGAACGTACTTGGCTAATGTCGTAAATATTTTACTAAAGCGTGCATCTAAACACCTTTATAATTCACCAGTTAAAACTTTTTTACATCCACACGATCATCCACACAATCTTTACCTTCACAGAGAGATCTTTTCTCTATCCACCCTATATATGCACGCAAAAACCCTCTTCCTCAAAATCAGCGTTAGGATGTTTTATCGACTCTTCGTCAAAAATCTGATGGTCCCCATTATTTGGTTCATCCCCGCACTAATCGCGCCAGGTCATCCCTCCTCCCCTCCCTCCCTGCACTAATCGCGCGACGAAACGCGCCGCATAAATCATGCTTCCCTCCCCGCGCCGCACAGCTCACGCGGAAAACCCTAGCTTTTCCTCCCCGCGCCGCACAGCTCACGCACCCCGTCCCTGCCGCCCGTCCCTCCCCGCGCCGCGCACCCCGTCCCTGCCGCCCCGTCGCCCCGCACGCCTCGCCGAAGCCCAGCGCGGAAGCCCCGCCGCGCCGTCTCCGCGACCAGCGTCGAAGCCCCGCCGTCCCTGCCGCCCCGTCGCTTCATGTCGCCCGAAGCTTTGAGTAATTCCCACCCCGTTGAGTCGCCCCCTCCACCTCCGCGCGCGCACGCACTCTCCTCCGCGCATCTCCTGGCGACCACCACCACCCACATCGCCCACCAATGGCTGCGGCCGCGGCCACGGCCACTTCGCTCCCACGCCCCTACCTCCCGTCGCCCTCTCACCCTATCGCCGCTTCCTTTCACGGTCGCCCCAACACCATCCGCCTCTCCGCCAGCCGCCGCCACCTCCGTCTCCACCGCTCACCAGCGGCACCTGCCGCAGTGGAGAGCTCCCCATCCGTGCCACCCCCTTCTCCGAAACCCGGGGCGGGCATCGGCGATGCCCTCGGTGGCGTCTCTGTCTCCTCCACGGCCACCGGCGAGCCCATCCTGTTTAGGGACCTGTGGGACCAGAACGAGGTAGAGATACTCATCCTTTTCTCCAGTTAGTTTGATCTGTGTAATTCAAGGAGACGTGACCTAAGTAATTTAGCCTTTATATTTGGGTTTAAGCTTTGCATCCCAGAAGTTTTCAGATTAATGTGCAACGAATTGTTGCTTTGTTTCAGTAAAATATATTCCTTCTGTAGATTGAAACACAAAACCACATTTAACTCTGAAATTATTTGATGACACTACGAGAATTTTGTATGAAATTGAGCCTGTACATAAATAAACTGGAGGGGTACTTTACTGCTTGTGCAGGGAATGGCCGTCGCTAAGCTTCTAAGGCATTTTGGGTGCCCTTGCTGGTGAGGGAGATAACTCCTTCTCCTCCTTCTATAGATATGGTTTTCCCTGAAACTTATGAACTACTTACTCGGTAAGAGTTTGTGCTTGTTGGTTTAATTTCTTTTTGTGTGCTAATCATCAACTCCTCTTGTGTCCTGTGTAGTTGGGAGTTGGCCTCTGTGTTGAGGGATACGAAGGATAGATTTGATTCAGCGGCCAAACTAATTGCTGTCGGTGTTGGCACTCCAGATAAAGCCCGTATTCTTGCTGAGTGTGTATGTAGTACGTTTAAATTTATGCCTTATCTCTTACCCTCTTAACACACATGCCGTGAACTGTTCTAACTTATTCCTCTTGTCTAACGACTTGCTAGCAAAAAAAAAATCAATCAATCATGCATATGTGTTTTCTCCAGAAATTTTCATGCTTAAGTAACTTTGTCTAAAATATGTTTAATGCAGTTGCCTTTTCCATTGGATTGTCTCTCGCAGATCCTGAACGCATAAGTACTAATTGCTGTGCTCACGCATTAACGAACCTATTGGATATTGCTATATTGTATGCTACAGCGTAGCTATTTGCACATTATTATGATTGAACTTTTGAACTTACTGTCTTCTTTCACATTGTATATGTTGAACTTGAAGGCATCTCCTTGCCATTTTATTGTCTGGACTGTACTAACAGGATCTATCCCATAAAATGTGTAATTATTATTTTGGAGAAAAGATTGTTGGAAATTATTTTTGTTGTGGCCAGTCAGAGAAATGTTAATTCATAAGATGCAAGTATTAATGGTGGCAGTTTATTCACAAGTGGAAGGCCTTCTATAGCTATAGAACATGATATCTGTCCTCTAATTGTAAGAATGTGCAATAATAAGTTGTCCCCTATGTAAGGATTCCATTATAAATGATCTTTGTTGCGACTCCTCTTTTTGGACTTAGATATCTAAGTGAGGTAGATACATGGATATACCATATTTGGTACGTGAGCATCATTTATCTGTGGATTGAAATTTTATTATCTACGTGAGCATCATTTATCTGTGGATTTAAATTTTATTATCCATAAAGAACTTTTTCTTCTGCCCTGAGCATATGACTTCCATTTGACCTTTTCAGGCTTATGATCTTTTGGGTCTATATTTTGGTATTGGTCGCACATTCTTCAACCCAGCCAGTGTAAGCATCGGTTTTGTAGAAGTGATTTTTCCCTTGTGTAGTTGTTTTGTCCTGAAAAAATTCTTGGAGCCTTGGACACTGTTGTAAACAGTTAAGCGTATTTCTTTGAAGGTGAAAGTGTTTTCTCGGTTTGACTCCCTCAAGGAGGCAGTGAAGAACTATACAATTGAAGCAACCCCAGATGATAGGGCAAGTGTCCTGCAACAGGTTTAGATTGTTTACCCATACTTAACTGCTTCTCATATGAACTTATTTTGGAATTTCACAGAGAGTCTTGATCAATGGAACAGTTTTTTTTTTATGTGTTAGGGTGGAATGTTTTTGTTCAAAGGGAAAGAACTGTTATATGCAAGGAAAGATGAGGGCACAGGTGACCACGCACCTTTAGATGATGTTCTCAATATCTGCTGTACAGTTCCAGTCGTCTGATGTTGAGTCCTACAACCTGGTATGTGAGATACTCGTGCTCTTTTATCCATTGCAATTTGAGCTTTTTTGGATTATATAGCAATTTCAGTTTCATGTTAGCTTATGGCAACCTGGGGCAAAAGAAATAAGAATATATACTTCTGACTTGCTTATTGTCCCGATCAACTCTCTTTTCACGTCAATACATCCTTTGCTTTGTTCAGAAGCTGCACGTGGTATATTATGCTTTTGCTTGTGCAGGTTCCGTTCGCGCCACATAACCTCACTGTACAATCGAGAAGCATTTCTCGTAAGCTTGGCATCCGATGATTCTCGAAGACTGGGCTGGTGCAAGGGCAGTATCTCCATGTATATGTACTATCGGTGGAAAACGTAAAGATTGTTTGACGAACCAACAGAGAACTTTGTCATACACCCATACCTTATTATTAACTGTAGGTGCTTAGTAGGGTTGGTTTGTGGTAGAAATGTATTGATTATGAACTGTATATGATGTACAGTATGCACGTTACTGTATACGATGTACAATATCACTACTACAGAACCGGCCTTCACAACCGGTCTATCACAAGCGGTTAGGCGCACCGCTTGTTCTACGTACACAAGCGGTTCGTGAGCAACGAGCGGAGGGTCTCTGAAGCGGTTCTTGACACGAACCCTTTTGAGTCCCATCTTTAGAAGCGGTTCGTGTCTAGAACCGCTTAGATATCTAGAAGCGGTTCAAAACTCGAACCGCTTCTATAGGTGGAGATCCGTGGTTGTGTGTAGAACCGCTTGTAGAGACCCCCGTCCCGCCAAAACAGATTTAAACCCCATCTTCCTCCCCGAGCTCGCACAAAGACAGAGTGGTGGGCCGATAGCGCTTCATGGGGGAGGTGCTGCCAAAATTTTCAATTGAGGTTATTAGCTTGGAATTAATTGTTTCTAAGGTGAGTAATATGTTGATGACATCCATCTCCCCATATATATATATTTTTTTGTGCATTGATGTTGAGAAATCATGTTTTGTTCTTGTGGGAATTATTAGTATTGTTTCGTTGTTGGCTTATTTTTTGTTCTTAAGGCGATATATTGTTTGGTGTATGGAATGAAATGCAATAAATGTGAAACGATGAAAAATTACAAAGGTGGGGAAAAGGTAAAAATAATTTTTATTTAGTAAAATTAAAATGCGGATGATAGAAAAGGTTTGCTGAACATGTAACAATTAGTTAGTTTTATTTTAAAAAATGCAGCAGGATTAGAAATAATTAGTTGGCTTTAGTTAAAAGAATGCGTAATGATTAAAAATACAAAACTATTAGACATAGTTAGCTTTAATTAATTAAATATTGTGATAGATGTTGTTATTATTTTTATTGGTGTAGATGAACCGCAATGGATGTACAATGCGACCGCTTGGTCAAGAGAGTTCAGAGATGGCATGAAGGAGTTTCTACACTACCGCTGCATTTTTGCCTCGTGAAGCTTCATACGTTGTCCATGCGAGACCGCAAGAATGAGAAGGAGCACTCCGACGATGGATGGTTATGAGCCATGTGATCACGAGAGGTTTCATTGCAAACTATACCGCTGGACCCACCATGGAGAAACAGAGGCGATTGACGGGAGAAGATGATAAAGAAGATGAAGAAGAGGAAGATAGAGCTAACGAAGATGCCTGACACCACTCAATATGGGTCCGTGGAAGATACAAATGATTTAGTATGGCGATGATGAGTTAGATCGGATGCTCTGTGATGGAGAGAGAGAGTTCACAGAGGAAAGACAATACAAGAAGTTTCAGAGCATGGTAGAGGACCACAGAATCGCTTTGTACCCAAACGTGGACAGGCCACAAAAGTCACAGATTACACTAGAACTCATGCAATGGAAGGCCACAAACGGTGTCGATAAGGCATTCAATGGTTTGTTATCACTCAGAAAGAAGTTGCTTCCTAAGGTAACACTCTACCGATCTACGATGAAGCGGCGAGTCCTCCGCCCTTTAGGATTGCAAGCACGAAGATACACGATGTCCTAACGATTGTATCCTCAGACGCAATGAGTATGCCGATTTGGAGGTTTGTCCAGCAGCGAAGAATCCTCAGATAAGGTACAGCTGCGATTTATCCGTGAATTAGATGGGAATCGACGAAGAAGAGAACTCCACCAAAGTATTGTGGTATTTCCTGTGATCCCCTGCTGAAGCGCCTGCTTGTTAACGAAGGTCATGCCAAGATGATGCGCTGGCATGCGTAAGAGCGTAAGGAAGACGGATGCTTAGACACCCCGCAGATGGCTCGCAGGGAGGAAAGTAGATCGGGCTTACCCTTAACTTTGCAAATGAGGTCGAAACATAAGGTTTGGGTTGAGCAATCGATGGGATGAATCCTTTCGGCCGCTTGAGCAAAGATCCATAGCACTGGCCCGTGACGCTTTGCATCTATAACATTCCTCCATGGTCATGCATGAAGCGGAAGTACATCATGATGCCATTGTTGATCGGCGTCCGGCAACCCGAAACGACATCGATGTTCACCGAAGCCATTGGTTGAAGACCTTGTGAAGTTGTGGGAGGATGGTGTACGGGTTTGGGATGAGTACAAAGAGAGTATTTCAACTCAAGGCATTGTTGTTTGTAACAATCAACGATTGGCTGCTTCTTGTAACTCGTCCGCCAAACCACAAAGGGTTTAAAGCTCGCACTCAAAGGTATAGATGAAACGGATCGCATGTACCGAAAAACTCTCAAGTGTGTGTACATGGGCCACCGCAGTTTCTTCCCGCAATATGCTTTGAGGTGGAAAGGCAAGAATTTAATCGGGGAACAGAATTGTGTTAAGCCTCAAAGATCGTAATGGGCGACTTGTGTTTGCTATGATAAAGGATCTGAAAGTAGTATTTGGGAAGGGTCTTGGAAGCATACCTGCGTTTAACGAGGATGGTCATGCACCCACATGGAAGAAGAAATCAATATTTTGGGACTCCGCCAGATTGGGAAGATTTGGAGGTTCGTCACTCGCTTGACTTCATGCACATCACGAAAAATGTTTGCTTGAACTCGCTAGGCTACATAGATATGTATGGCAAATCGAAGATACACCGCAAGCTCCTAAGGACCTTGAAGACATGGAGGTGAGGAGGACCTACATCCAAAAACAAAGAAGGGACAAAACAACTTTTTCTACATCCCCGCGAGCTACACTCCAAGCAAAGAAGAGAAAAAAGCATGATTGAGTGTTTGAACAAGGTGAAGGTCCCTTCCGATACTCCTCAAATGTAAAGAGACTCAGAACACGAAAGAGAACAAACTCCAAGGCCTAAAATCCCATGATCGCTTTGTGTTGATGACACAGATTGCTTCCTTTAGTCGTCGAGGTATATCGCCTGAGTGGGTGCGGGGACAATCACAAAGCTATGTTCCTTCCTCGAACGCCATTTCGCAGAAGGTTGTCGAACCAAATTTAAACCGCCTAAGTTGGAGGCCGATGTGGTACAAAGTTTGGTTAGCCTCGAGATGATCTTTTCCTCCTGCATTCTTTGATATCATGGTTCATCTCACCGCTCACCTTGTCAAGGAGATAGGTATCCTCGACCAAAGGTATCTGCACAACATGTTCCTTTCGAGAGGTACATGAGTGTCCTCAAGAAGTACGTCCAGAACTGTCAAGGCCCTCAAGGCCGATTGCCGAGGGCTACGTGACGGAGGAGGTGATAGAGTTTTGTGTGGATTACATGAATGATCTAAATCCTATCGGCGCCCCCATATCACGACACGAGGGAGGCTACGGGCAAAGGGACAATAGGAAGGCAATCGGTTGCATGCAATGATCTTGTTGCATTCAAGCAAGCACATTTCACTCGCTCAAGCAATCAACTATAGTCGCCCTATGTCCTTCAAAGACAAGAGTGTCCTACGCCACGAGTTCACAGGAAGACAGAGAGTTGATAACCCTCAAGCACATGGATTCTTTTGGCGGTGCTGTATACATCCTTGAGGAAGGGTCAAACGATGAACTATTGCAACGCTTGGCTCTGGGACCATCACAAGAAATCGTGATATTCAAGGGTATGAGATCAATGGTTACACATTCTACACCAGATTCCAGATAACAGAGCACCAACTGTAACAATGGTGTCCAGATAGACGCCAAGACAACAAATGCAAAGTTGGACACATATTATGGTTTCATAGAAGAAATATGGGAGTTCGACTATGGACCTCTCAAGGTCCTCTATTTATGCCAATGGGTCAAGCCGACTCCAAACAAAGTGTGAAGGTCGACAACACGGCATGACAACCGTGGATCTCACGAAGTCGGCTATAGGCGCGAACCGCTTGTTCTCGCGAACGATGTGATCCAGTCTTCTATGTAATGGACATGTCAAGCAAACCTAAGAAGCGTATGACAAGCAAAAGGTAATGCCAAAGCGACATGTGGTTCTCCAAGGCAAACGAAGGATTGTAGGAGTTGAGAACGCCACCGACGAGGAAGAGTATGGTCGATTCGACGAGCTCCCTCCTTTTACAGCTTGATGTCGACATAAACGCCTCCAAGTGATGTGATGTCGATGCTCCTTACATACGCCACGATCATAACGGCGAACAATTGTAAAGACGAAGACTTAAGATGTACTACTTGTATACAAATTATTCCATATGATCATGTTGATATGTTGATGTTTAACATTGCTTGTACATAATTATTTATACAAATTTTAAAATGAAAACAAAGCTTGAAAACCATTTGTACACATTTTAAAATGAGAACAAAGCCCTAAAATTTATATCCACTCTATGAAAGGATCATAAATTTTACCATAAAAGAGAAATTCAGCTTAGCATAGTTAGCTCATAAATTCCCATACAAAAACCCCAAAAGCAAGGTGAAATTTATAACATTACAATGATAGCTATATTAACTAAAAGGAGCAACATTACAATGATAGCTATATTAACTAATTTCTTTAGCATGTCCTCTACTCTTTCCATCCTTTCTTCTAGCTTTTAATACTCTTGTTGTCATCGGCAAATGGGGATGTGCATCTCTCCTCTTATAGACACTAGTCAGCCGGATCCGTGAACTCTCCTTGGCAAAAAATCTTCTTGTAATGCAGCAATTTGCATTGCAAGATTTTCAAGACTATGGTCGGCTTTATCACCCAACGCCAATACGGACATGTTGTGCCCTTCAAATGTAAAGAATGGAACGGAAGGTGAAAGTCAAGGAATATGAACAAATGAATAACTTCAAAAACTTACCGACATATTCAACACTTCATGAACACTGGATGGATTCTTGGATGTACGGAGGTGAACACATTTACAGGATCTCGCGATCGAGGACACGATAGCTTCATCCGCAATGCCTCTAGTTGTCTCTTCGCCTCGCCATTTGATGAAGCCGCCGACATGAATTAATTGCTTCAAAGAGTGAAACAAATTACCATCAACAATATTTTTCTTTACTCCAACATGAATATATCAACAAAACTCCTTGTGGGCATTTCACCAACACCTTGTGGGCATGAAAACAGAGAGCGAGGAGGGAGCGTCGATGAGAGGAGGCGCTTGGGACTTAGAAAATTTGAAGGTGTGGGAGAGTGCATGCGGGGACTTAGAGAGTTTAAAGTTTATTAACTTCTACAAGCGGTTGGTAGTAAGAACCGCTTGTAGAGATGATCTACAAGCTGTTAGTAATACCAACCGCTTGTAGAAGGCCACAATAAAAAAAGAATGGCAAGGGGCGCGAGCGGGTTCAACCGGTGGTTGAGCCAGACACTCAAGCGCCACGCCGCTAGCCGTGGGGAGGAAGAGATCTTATCGAGCTATGTGGGCACCGTATTGTTTTTAATATTACGCGTGTCAAGACGCTTACAAGCGGTTGGTATTATTTAACGGCTTGTAGAGCACCTCACAAGCGTTGGTAATACCAACCGCTTGCATAGGGCCTTTCCCGTCCCGCCCATCCATGGTTCGCAAGCGTTAGTAATACCAACCGCTTGTAGAAGGCCACAAGAAAAAGAATGGCAAGGGGCGCGAGCGGGTTCAACCGGATGGTTGAGCTCAGTACACTCAAGCGCCACGCTTAGCCAGCCGGGGGAGGAAGATCTTATCGAGCTATGTGGGCACCGTATTGTTTTTAATATTACGGTACAAGACGCTTTACAAGCGGTTGGTATTACTAACCGCTTAGAGCACTCCTCACAAGCGTTGGTAATACCAACCGCTTGCATAGGGCCTTTCCTCGTCCCGCCCATCCATAAGCAGCGCGTTAGTAATACCAACCGCTTGAAGTTCTTCAAGCGTGTTGATAATACTAACCGCTAGAGGATTCTACAAGCTGTTGTTATTACCAACCGCTTGTAGAAGTGGGTGCCCTATATAAAGTTCATATCGCCCGCTCTTTCCTCACACCCAAATTTTCTAAGTCCCGCGCCTCACAACCCAAATTTTCTCGGCCGCCACCTCCGCCGAGTCCCAGCCGACGCCACCTCGCCAAGGACCTCCTCTGCCACCGCCGACGCCGCCCGCCATTCCACCTCGGAGGACCGGAGATCCTAGGTACGCTAAACGCCCTCTCTGCTCTCTCTGCTTTTATGCACACAAGGTGTTCGTGAAATGCCCACAAGGAGTGTTTATGTTGTAGCCGTGATTAGTGGATGGCTATGAAGTGTTGTGATTAGTGCCTCACAAGGAGTGTTGAATGGATGGCTATGAAATGGTTTTTTGTTCCTCGTTAGTGTTCATGTGTTATGGTGGCAGTGCAGGAGGGAGGGAGTAGTAGTCGGCGAGAGAGCAGAGCCACCGAGTAGTACTCCCGCGCCACATATTAATCTCTCATTTGTCACATTGTAGCAAGGAAGTAAAATTAATCCATGCAGATGCATGTGATTAATCCTCCTGAGCTAGTACTTGGATTCCATTCTCCACAATACATATTCCCTTCATATCAATGTTCTTTAATGTCGTGTGAGTTAAGTAAATCAAGTAGATGTAGCCATGTGCGCCTTAATGGGTTCAACTCAAATAATAGCCAAGTGACTACTAGTGTCAAGATTAGAAGTATATGTAAGTATATGTGAAATGTGTAAGTATATGTGAAATGTGTTATATGTGAAATGTGTTATTATATTTTTACTAGCACTTCATATATTTTTTACTACAATAGTTGCTAAATTGTTGTCTGATGATTTAGTTTTCCTGCTCTCCATCAGGTGATTCATTAACATTCCTCTTTATTTATGCCCTGGGACGTAATCACAATCTATCCTTTATTCCAGATTGAGGTCGGTCGATGAAGACGACATCAAGAATTTGCTGAATAAAATTAATGAATCATTCCTTATTAGTGTGGAATAAGAATGATTCGTTATTTTTTTATTCAAAGAAATAAGTATATGTGAATTGTCAATTGTATATGTATCTTGTGAAATGTGTAAGTCTATGTGAAATGTGTAAGGATATGTGAATTGTCAATTGTATATGTATCTTGTGAAATGTAAGTCTATGTGAAATGTGTAAGTATATGTGAAATGTATAAGTATATGTGAATTGTCAATTGTATATGTATCATGTGAAATGTGTAAGTATATGATTGCATGCGAAAGTTCATATATAATCTAAGCCTCGAATTGTTCTCAACAATCTTGTCTTCAGATATAATCTAAGCCTCTAGATTTGCTCTACTCTAGATGGCGCATACCAAGACGTGGTGACCCGAATACGATGAAGCGGAAAATCTGTTGTTCGAGACCATTGCGCCGGTAGCGTCTTAGCCAATGAGGCCGTTATCATCGATGCGGAAAATCACGATGTTGTTGCCGACATTGCCGATGAGGCCGCTTAACACCGGTACCGAGGTATACTTACCCATTATAAATTCACCGTAAACATTTAATTATTCTAAAATCATTCATATTATATGTGTTTGTGTATCCAAACCGGTACCTCATCGCCACCCAACCGAATGAATCGAGGACCTAACAAAAAGCCTTCGACAAAGCACGGATAACCGAAGTCGGCAACGACGGAGTCTGCTAGCCCCGAATCAGCATTGGGCCTTTCAACAACGCTATGGCTACCACGTGAGGGATCACGCCCCAATCAAGATCCGTAAATGGGTCAAGTCCCCGCAGCTACCAAGGAACCGCTCGAATGATATAAAGGAAAATTTCACTTTTCCGTATGATACGAATGTAAGGCCAAGAGATGGGCTTTGAAGAAGATGGCAACTTCCTTTCAAGAAGGAAGTCGCCCTCACCCGCAAGTACATCGACAAAGGAGAAAGGCCGACTTCAATAAATTTCCTAAGCCGCCGATCATTGGGATGCTTTCGAGGAGTACAAGCCGCTTGATGCGTGACAGCCGCGAGAGAGAAAACAAGGTGAATGCACAGAAGAAGAAATACCACCACCATCTCGGACCGTGGTTACATCAAGGCGCAAAGAAATGGGACAAGCGGAAGATGAGCTTCGCAAAGACGATATTATACTTAAATCGAGAATTGGGAGCCTCGCATGCGCAATTGGTTATTGGGTCACGGGCAGCCTTGCCGATGATTTGTAGCTTGGTGATGGCACCGATATATTCAGAAGTTGGTGAAAGGATTGCGTATAATCGAGCAGACTTCGGTCAGATCCTTGCCGACGGACAGGAGAATGACGAGCTAACATATGCCCTTCAAAACCCCGAGCACCCGGACGGACACGAGGTTTCGGAAGGTGCTATGGAGGCACGGCTTTGCCAAAGACTCAAGCACTTACAGAAGTCGGGATGAAGCAAGAGGAGAGATCGTAGAGTGAGCCGATTGAGGAAGAGCTTAGAGCTACGAAGGCTTCCATCGATGACCGTCACGCAAAAAGTGTCCGAAGCAATGAGCCAGCTTCAGGGAGCACTACGTTCGACCAATGTTCAGGCGGCGCCGGAATCCGTGATCAGTCCGACCGCGCCAAAGAGCAGTTGCGCGTCCGCCGTGGCCCTCAGAAAGGCAGACGACCCGCACGCCTGTCCATCCCGTGGGATAAAGATCAAGGTTCGCCGCCAGGCGAAGCTACACATTGATATGCGAACCTCTCCTTCAAGGTGGCTTACGGCATGGCTTATCCGGTGGAGGCGGGCTGACATTCCATCGCAACCAGACACCCTCCTGATACTCCAAGGTCACGGTGGAAGAGGTGGTGGGGGCTTCAAGATCTCGTTCTCGATATTCCCTGGGGCGACGAGGTGACCAACCTTGACAGCCCTCCATGGCACATTCATCCTATGGCGCAAAAAAGTACATCATATTTCCAGATGGTGTGGAGGTTATATCTCCAAAGAAGAGGCCCCGCAATTTGAGCCACCCAGAGCAAGCACGCCTCCACATCGACAACCCACGACTCTCCAAATACGCCGACGCAATGCTTCCTCGATGGTCCGTGCCACGCCTTCACCTCCCGCCCACAAAGAAGCCCGACTACCGCCACCGCCACCGCCGAAAGTAAGAAGCACCCAACATCTCCAAATACCACGCCCAAAGATCTCCCGAGGAAGAAGCTCGATGTCGAAGGAGAGATCCCACACTAGCACCTCCTCCCACGAAATCGCATCCGACACCCAGAGAATGTCAAAACAACCGCCAAAGAGGCCATATGACTGATCATGAGGAGCTAGTCAGATCCAGAAGACGGATGTGGCGAGCAACTATGCGCAAAGAAGCCGAGTCCAAGCTTAAAATAGATAAAAAATCGTGAAGCACTTTCAATATGCGAACGGCGCCACCGTGATGAGCGACTACAAAAGGACAATAAGAAAGGCTACAAAGGCAAAATACACTGCTCCTTCGGCAGAAAGAAGAAGAAAGTGGAAGATCAAAGAGTGCCGAGGACTTGAGGAGAATGGCATTCTCAAGGAGGCGGACTCAAATCATTAGACCAGATATTCCAATAATGGCACCAATCAAATGGAAGTATGAGTTCGCAAAGCGCTAATTGATCCAAAGGATATAAAAGATCTCCCAACCAAGATGCGCCAAATGCATGAATGGTACATGGAAAGGGCATCTAAAGGATATACAATGTTCCTCCTCCGCTTCCAAGATGAGTATTTCTTCCATGGAACAACACGTAACTATGGTCGAATTCGATGACTTGTACCATGTGTACCAAGGAGACGAGGTCAACGTGTCTTTCATGTCCCGCCGGTGTCCGTAAGTGTCGATCTACTAAGTTTACCGCTTGCTTCCTCCCGCACCACAAAATTGAAAATCTAATTAACTTAGTTATCCTTCTTATGTAGAATGGAGATACAACGATGTAAAAGACTGGGCAAACAGAACGTTGGCTTCATCGACCCAGAGATTGTCAACGAGAAAATCTGGTCATACGGCGGCAAGCAAAAACAGCTACTTGAGGAATACCTTTTGCATGCATTGTTGAAACAACACTACAAACCGTACATACTTCTGCCCTTCAACTTCAAGTACGTGTTCTCACAAACCTCTTGTTCTTGTATTTCTTAAGCCATTGATAGTACGAGTAGCTACTTATCCATATGTTGCAATATACGAATAGGTTTCACTGGATCCTTCTAGTCATCGAGCTTGACAACAGCAGGATTACAGTTTATGACTCAAGAAGGAATCCAAATTCCAAAAATACCAATGGTTCATTAACATCCTTAACAAGACATTTGCAAAGTTTAAGAAGAAGCAAAAGGAGAATTCCGAAAGAATTCAAGTCATAGTAAGCACTCGTGCACGCACTACAAAAACTATTATTAATATACATGCGCCATATCGCTTCTTCATCCGATATTCTGAAATTTCTCCCGTGAAGGTTAAACGCCGACGGCCGAAACAACTTATGTGGCTACTACGTGTTCCACTATATTCAAAGTTTTATCCATGGCGCATTTAGAACAACATTATGCCGAGGTTCAGATATGCATGTCAATTTGTTAGCTACAACTTACATTTTAATTAATTGCATGTGATCGGATATTTATATACTTCCCGCTTAATTAATTGTCACCAACATCGATGAGCACGTTAACGTGCTCTCGCCTCACCGGTGCGCGACTCCAAGAACAACTTATCGGCTTCCTTGTCAACGAGGTTGTATCTCCAAATGGCGAAGTTCCATGTAAGGTTTCTGCGTTGGACACCGCTGAATCGATGACGACATCCACGCCGACTCAAGGACATAAAGAGTGACGATGCAACAAATGAGTTCGATAATCATTTTTTTCATCATTCAAACTTGTAAACGCCGGTTGCGTGTATGTACTTGTCCATTTTTACACTATTAAGTTCGCTTTTTGTGTAATCGAGCTAGCATGTGAACATGTGTATGAGTATGCATATGTAATATATATTTAATTGCAAAAAACTCCTCCACTCATATTTAATTTCACGGTCAAAACGATATACAAAAACACCAGAAGAACATATTCTATAATGCATATAATCGAAAACTCTCTCCACAACCGTTGGTGAGTCCAACCGCTTCGAGTGTCGCTCTCACAAGCGTTCGTAATACTAACCGCTTCAATATCGCTTCACAAGCGTTTGTAACACGAACCGCTTGTGGCGCCCCCACGGCGGCTACACCGCCTTCCCGACACGCTCCCAACCGCTTCGTGCCACAAAGAAAGCGGTTCGAGCAACCGCTTGTCATACCCGACGGTATCACACGCTGTTGCTTAGAAGCGTTATAAACCGCTTGTAAGGGGGATTACGAGCCGCCAGATAGCTGGTTCTGTAGTAGTGTATGCATCGTTCACGAAGTATACAAGCCAAAGCATGGATGAAGCCTGGCAAGTATGGCAATGCCAACATGATGGTCTGAAGCTTTATACTTAAGCCCACAGTACTATATTTAAAATAATCTGCTTTATGCATGACATTTTCAGCAACTACAGCATCATTTGTTAAGAAAGATGCTAATGACATGTCAGAAAGCAGCTTGTCTGGAATAGCTTCACTCCTAGAGGAGCTTGACGATTTAATTGTAGACCCTATGAGAATGAAGAGAAAGATGAACAGAATTCAAGGTAAATAATGAATAATCTCTCATCCTTTTGGTTAAATCAATTGCTTCGGTTGCTGATTCACCTCATCGTAATGAACAGGGAGCAGAACAGACATATTGATATGGACAATAAGCACTCTCCTTCACTAACTAGCATGGAAGTAACATCACAAATGGCTCCTGATCAAGATATGGATGATTGTCCAGTAGATAAGAGCACAGAAGATAATAGTCTTTATAGAAACGTGCTTTCTGGTAGTATGGAGCCTTGCCCAGGTAATCTATGCTCTTAATCATAACTTAGATGCATGCTTTTTCATCCACATCAAAGACAATTAATTGAATTCTTGAATCTAAAATAGGTGCAGAAATACCAGGTGCAGAAATACCAGCATCTGTAAACTTGAGTGAGGCTGCTGAAGCCAGCGTGTTTCAATGCATGGAATTCAAGTTTTTCATTTCATTCAATATGGGCTGTGTCATGTGAATAATTTGAATCTACGGTGCATGTTTGATTTTTTACCCTCTTATCAAGTCTAATCCTTTAAACTACTTTCCTTTTACAATAGGATTTTCAGATGATATGGCAACACCCTACACACCTAAGAACATCCTCATTACACGAGCTGCTGGGATTGGCAGATGGCTATGTATTGTACTCCCTCCATTCCGGTATATAGGGCGTCTTTTCTTTTTAAGCTTGTTTCAATTTGTAGGGCACATTATCTTTTATATGAAGTTTTTCTCTCTTATGCCCCTAATAAATGCGCTTGGTAATCAGCTCTTTGGCTATTGTGCTAAGACGCTTCATATTCCATGCAATACGCAAGGCATGCATGCATGCCTGCAGCCGTATCACCTCTCACTACACTTGATTACCAAAACATATAACACCTTTTGTTTATTTGAATTGTATTACTAAATATCGCCGTAGCGTTAGCACGGGCATTATGCTAGTGTTATAAATCATCGTGTGTTTGAGAATGAAGAGAGCAGAAACGAAGGTTTACGAGGGTCGGTCCATAAGTTTGTCATATCAAATACACAAAAATTTGAGGAAATTCGACAGTGAGAAACTTCTGCGGAAATCCTAGAATTTTTCAGTCCTGTGTTCAAAAGCAAACACGTTCATTTAGTTAGAATTATTCTGTACTAATTATCGAGTGGTAGACCGGGTGTAGTTTAAATGTAGGGAGTCCATCGCCTCAATGCATGGCCACCTTTTTTTAAGGTGAGCATGCCCTTTACATTCTGACACTCATATGCCACTATACCGTGACAAAGAAGGAAAATTAATATGTTGGTTTCTATTTTAAACATACTTAATGTAGTAATGATCTTGTGCTTTTGACAACAAGTCTTGATTTAAAATTGCACTAGAACCTACAACAAGGAATGGGTGGGATCTAAGACTGGTCTCAACCTCTCAAAAAGGAAGAGGTGTATTACAGATAACTCGATTAAATTATTAGATTGATTCTTCTATTTTGTATGATTTTCTCACCGTTTATTGGATGTGCTCCAAGATTCATGCCCCGCAGCCTTTGTAGCGAGGATCACTATCGAATATCTAAATATGGGACATGAGTATGTGCCGAAAACACGAAGAATATACCATATATGCTCCGACATGCATATAGAAACTCCGGATATCACGAGCCCGATTCTAGGGATAAGATATACACGGAGGGGATATCTCTATACTAGGAAAGACTCGATCATTTTCCTGATTCGAGGAAACCAACTCGAGTACGCCTGGTATCCAGAGAAGTTTAGATATGCTGCAAAGATCGACACGACGATGGACTCCTCATCAGCTACGATTGTTATCCCAAGCAGACTACAACTTAACCTGAGGCAGGATTACCCCGGCTATATAAGGTTAGGGGTAGGTATCCTCATGGGAAAGGAGGAGACATCCAGAGTTAGACAGACAGAGAAGAAGAAGACTTCTAGAGTTTTCACTAGACACAAACAACCAAGAGCTGACGGACTGCGCTTCGTCAACCTCCAGTTGTAGTTTAGCCATCTCCTAGATCCAATCTTCATTGTAACTAGGGCTAGATACATTGCTTTGTACTCCATACATTAAGTTCATACATCATCTGTATAGGACGTAGGGTCTTACTCCATCCGGGAGTTTGAACTTGTATACATCATGTTACTATCTTCGTACTTGACTTTGCTAACCCAAAGATAGCCGTGATAAGTTTATTGTCAATATCTAATCTTCGACAATCACATACGTCTGAAAGCAATGTTTGCCTTTTGGTATTGGCAAAGAACAAAGATTTAAAGATAATTAAATAAAAAACTAAATTTCTCAAATAATATATAAATTTAACTAAGTTCACATGATATTATTATGATTATGAAAGTTCATCAACTAGATCGATTAGACACTTTATTAATACAAGAGTGATCACTAATACTAAATAATTTTGGAAGGTGACATGATAAGTAAAGTGATGGCAATATTCTAATCTCATGCATGTAGCTTTCATTGTTCACATAAAAATATTAAATAAGCAAAGGTACTCAGCTAAGTATATAATAAAACAATAACATAACCATTTATCTCATTAATCAACTTTTGTCATTAGCGATGCAATGTAAATCTATCTACATGCTCATAAGCTGATCATTACATAGTATATACCGGTATAGCTGAGTGCCTACCGAAGTAGGTCTTTCATACCACACAACGTATGTCATAGAGGCACACATAGGTCACATCTTTCTATCATGAATGCATCATATGCAAATGACATGATTTATCAACATTTAATATTTATCATCATCACCATTAATTTCATCATCATATCATTTCTATAATAGATAAAGGTGGTCATGTAAAATAACATGATAAACAAATTGTTAATAAGAACAACAAGAGTTAACAACTAAGTTATTGTTCTACCATGCACTTACTTTTTTACTCCGAGAGACAGAATAACATGCAGTTGAAGCTAAACCTGAAGCCACACCTCCTACAATAGATAATTCTAGCTCAATAATATGCCATCACAGTACATATCATTAATCATAACAACATCGCTTCTATGCACAAGCTCGGACCTAATTTTCTCTCATGCTGGACCACTTTCCCTTATGCTATGACCATAACTCCTAACTTAGGAGTCCAAACAAAGCAAACCATATATGTTCTAAAAACTACACAAGATTATTTACAATTTTATAGTTGGCTATATTTTCTAATTAATTTGTTTAGTTTTTAGCCCTGAAGACTGTTCAATTGTTTTACTAGACAGCAGGTTTCATAATTTCATTACTATTTTTATACTGCTCTAAATATAGCAAACTATAGCATCCCTGTAATCTATGAAAAATTACCTAACTTTCTATAATTATGGGCAAAATTTAATTCGACCGTTGTCTAGCCCTAAATAGCAAATTAGCATAATTGCACTTAGCAACAACCGATTCCTAGATAGCAATATTCTACAAGCAATAACTTTCTAATCGCTTAACCAAATTTAACGTTCTTATGCTCAAATGAAACTTTAGACAATAATCTATATTTTTCATAAGTTGGACAAGGCCATGAAACTGACTATAGATAACCATAAAACTAGCCACAAAGACAAAGACCACTATTAATCCAATACCGATCACTCTCAAACACCATCCCGGTGCTTTCCAACTTCACCATCTACTAATAATATGATCATAATAGTGCTCCACTGCATTGCAAATTCTATGAAGAATAATCTAGGGTTTTAACGTACGTCCTGATGTCTCGATGGAAACGTCAACTACGAAGGACCTCCGCGATCCCCACACGTTCCACGCTCCTTCACACTTCTCAAAACTCTTGCACCACAACCTCTAAGATTCTCGACACCTCCTGCACATAGTGATGTGAATATATCTCCATTTGGATATATGGTTTCATGGGGAACACAAAAGGACGAAGGGAGATGTCACAAAGGAGTGTCCTTGCCCAGCGCGGTGCGGGCGTGCTCCGACAAGATCCGGCTGGCATAGTGGTACCTTGGTGACGGCGGGTCGTTGGATGGCATCATGCGGGGGTAGACGGCACTGGTGGCTCAGGAACTATATGTGGCGTGATGGTCGGGCATTGGTGGCGGCATGGGACAGGAGATGCAGGGGAGCTAGGTTAGGTGTGCCCCCTAAATAGCTAGGCCGACTGAGTGCGGCTCGGAGCCTCGGGCACAGGGTTTACAAAACATAATTGAGGATGAAAATAAAAAATCCAACAACATTGATTTATCGAGAAAATCGCACAAAACCAAAGGGTTTAGAATTCAAACTTTTTGAAAAATAAAATAAAAATTCAAAAAATCAATCGGTTTTCCGAAAATCTATTGACAATTGAAATTTTTTGCGACTGATTTTTTTGAGCAATTTTCGTTGATTTTCACCTATTTTCAACCGTTTACGTCGCACAATAGTTTTTTATTTTTTGTTTTTTTAAGTGGATCAATTTACCGATCGGTTTTGTGAGGCCCATGGGCCAAAATGGCCATGTGGCTACTCTACCATGGTAGCAAGGGTGGGATTTAGTCCCACATTGCTAGCCAAGAGTGAGTGAGGCCAACTTAAACAGCCACCTCTAGGAAGCATTGCAACCCCGGGTTAATCCTTTTACGCCAAGCGAGGACGAAAGCGTAAGTGGGTTGCAGTGTAGGTGTGGTTCACAGGAAAACGGAGTTTTTTCGTCGGCCACATGCCGACGAAAATAAGGGTATTCCCATTTTAACGTTTTTTAAATCGGTTTCTTAACGAAAAATAAACCGGCATTTAAATAAAATAAGCTTAAAATAGAGTGTTTTTTAAGTCGGTTAATTTAACAATAATGTGTTTTCGTCGGCCCCACCTAGCCGATTTAAAAATAAAACCTGTTAGCGGGACCGCCATGCCATGTCGGCACTATTTTCGTCGTTACTAGCCGAAGCGAAAATATTGGAGTTCACGTTTGGATCATTGTGAGAGCATGCCGAAGATTTTCGCGGCCCCCCACTAAGTCGATTTGAAAATCTTGGGGCTCTCCCATTTTCAGACGCGTTCCGGCATTTCTGGCGTAGGCGAACCCTAGTATTTTCGCCGGCCCCACCACGGCGAAGCGAAAATCTTAGGCGTCCTACAATCTGTTTCCTTTTGCTCGTTTGAGTTACGAAAATGCGGTTTTAACGAAATTGACATACCTTTGAAGCATATTACTCGTAACAATCACAAAATCGTATGAACATTACATTCGCAAATGCATTACATTAATATCGCAAATACACCAACATATATATATATATATCAATCCAAAACATATCACGAAGTTTTATCCGGCTAGAACATACATATGCATCACATTACTATCACGAAGTTTTATCACAAGTCTCCCATCCATCACAACAATGTATAATCCTAACCCTCGGGTTGTTTGAATTATTGGCACTACCTCCAGAGGCAAAGAAGCCGTCGACTGGATTAGGAGGTGTCGCGAGCTTGAACCTGACGGTACCGCCCCGTGGTGGAGGCGAAACGGTTACACACAAGGAAGCCGAGAACCTGGGAGAGTCATGAAATTTCACGTTAGTACAGTAATTGCAAATAATTAATGAAGCGAGTTTCTTTGATTTAACAATAGGATATTATTGTTCAGTGAGTGATACCAATTCAACACACACACAACGAATATATATATATATATGGAGATTCTCAATTAATCTAAAGCATATGTACTGCGGTGCTTGCTCACAGTGGCGAAGCACCGTGAGAACGGCCGAGAAGGCCGAGAACCCTATAGAGTAGTTATGAAATTTCATGTTAGTCTAGAATTACAAATAATTTTCAAACCGAATTAACCTAAAGCATAATTACTCGCGGTGCTTGCCACTGGAGGTGGATACACCAAGAACGTGGAGGAGGTGAAACATAGGCAAGCCGTGTTGAGTGCCACAGATATGCATCTGATTCTTGCATATAGTCAAAGTGTTAGATCCGCAATAGTAAAAATTAATCGATATGTTGACATTTCGAGCTTTTACCTGAAGAGCTCCCTGGAAGTACGTCTGTGTTTGCCTTAAATGCGCCATCTCCGCTTCGTACTTCGCTATCAGCTCACGCTGTTGGCTAGCCTCCTCACGCTGTTTGCGAGCCTGCTCCTCGTACTCCGCGAACCTCGCATTATCCCTGGAGTAGCGAGAGCTGCTCTGTGAGGACACCGACGCCTTCCTTGGGACGGAGCGACATCCGAATCCACAACCCGTTGAACATGGAGAACACGCAAACATATATGAAGCGGAAGGCATTAATAAAAAGGGATTATACACAACATAGGGGATTATTTCACCTTCCATGTCTCTTGCCCCCACCACTGCGGTATAGCGCCGAGACATCGAGGTCCTCACCTCCTCGGTTGTACTCCGGGCCATGACGCCGAGCCATTTCATCCCCTATATTGCTCCCTGCATGCCGACAATCTTGAAACAACAGTTTGAAGACATAAATTTCATCAAAGTAGGTCGAACAACTCACAATCCTCTGAGTCGTTGGGGTGCCTGCATACCGTATCGGCGACTACGGATCGGTCTTCGGTGTCCCGAAGATAAACATCGATGTAGCTCGAGACAACGCCACTTCGACCTCCTGTAATCCAAAGTTAGCGACATGCATTCAAAAGCATCTTGAACTAAGGGTAGATACTTACCATCGCCTCGCTAAGCGGAGGTGTCCATCACGTGCCGTCTTAGGTGCAACACCGGTCACCTGCCGCTCTGTTGCCTCGCTTCTTGTTGGACCTAGCAACAAAGTCGTAAGACGCCAAGATGCGTGCATAAGTACACAGAAAGCTTCGGGCACTTCATCGGCCGAGGATGGGCGCTGGAGGTACTCATCCTCACCTGAGTAGATCTTGGAGGCCCCGAGCTTCTTGGTCATTTTCTCCTTTTCACCCCTTGTAGTAGGAACACACGCTGGATCGTGCATTGGACATCATGTCCTTCCGCGACCTTATGGGCCGCCTTGTTGAAGACTTTTTTCCCTCTCTTGATTTATGAGGACATCCGTCCTCCAGTGATACCTCTCCTACAAAAGCAATTATTGAGCTAGCGACATATCACTACAAATGAATGAATTGTAAAGAGGTAAGGAACTCACCCGAATAAATGCGAAACGGCGTCAATGCAAGTGCAGTCGGCAGCGCCTCGAGAGCAACATAGGTGCTCCCACTTTAGGGCTACCTTCGTCCACCCGTTGATGGTCACCAAACCGGGTAGTGGTGGCGTGAGAGCTCCCAAGACCGCGTTAACTCTATGCGATCGCTGGTGCCTACCCTCCCATGCCACGTCATCCCATTGCCTACAATTAATGAAATCAAACCGTTAGATTCTCGACAAGTTACTTTTTCAAAATGAGAAAACTAACACCAATCCCCATGGGGCTCGATCACCCTCATTGGTTAGGTTCAGCTCTTGGGGATGTTGTTGGATCCCCGGAACCTGAAAAATGCCAAAAATGAGAATCACAAGTCTAGGCATACAAAAATTAACATTGAAAACACGAATACCTGAAACGCTGTGAAGAAGGCGCCGCTGCATCCTCCGCGATCTCTTCGTTACCATCATCCTCCGCCAACTCTTCCGCTTCCTCCTCAGCAGCTTCTTTGCTAAGTCCTCGACTTCGTCGAGGACTCGAGGCGTGGCCGCACGTACTCCTCGTTGGCCTCTCGTGCACGCCTCCATGCACCCCTGGGAGCTGCTGCTTTGCCCTGCACTGCTGACGCCGGTCCTTGGAAGAGGCATCACGACTCCTCGAGGACTCCTGTCCACTGGACCCCCGACTCTTCTCCTTACCCCCACTCCTAGAGGTAGATCTAGTGAGCTTACCAACAATCTTATCCTTCGCATGCCTGAACATCTGCAAAAGTTTGAATAGAGTAAGATTGCACATTTATAACAAATTATAGAAACAATGTGGAAGTAGTAAGAAATATAATCAAAGTAGTATTACAACAATAAGAGGATATGTACTTATCAAAACTCATCAGCGTCTCGAGGTTCATTGGTGACTCGTTGTCTAGAAAGATGTGTTTTCACAGAATCCCGATGTCGCTTTCTTTGATGGGCGAGGCTCAACTATTAGGTGCAGCGTGGCATCGATGGTGTCGGTGTTTGAGAAAGCAAGTGAAATTTGTAAGTCTAGAGGGGCCGCGCGTCTCCGCTCCTTGAATGGTTAGACCCCCAAGAGAGAGAAAGGAGGGTCCAGGATATATACTGGTTCGGGCTGAATGTCCCTACTCCAGTTCGTGCGGTGGTGCGTGTTTGTATTGATCTTGATGAACGTCGGATTACAAGCGAGGGCTACGCAGCGCCTGCACACAGGAGGTGGCGAGAAACCTTGGCGGAGGACTCGGAGCTTGGGGTGTGTGGGCCGCTCGGTCGTTCCAAAGGCGCTTCTGTTTGTATGTTTGTCCTAGTGTGCGCCCCTGTTGGGCCGAACCTCCCCTTATATAGCGGAAGTCGGTTACATAGAGCGTGTAAAAGGAAAAAAAATGATGGGGCTCCTCGCGCAGGAGTCGGCCTTCCGCCTCGGCGTCTGGTCTCGGACTTGACCTCGGCGGATAGTGGTTGGCCTGCGTCGGGTTGGTGAGGCCGCTGGCTGAGCGTGATCCGCTCTTCCGGAAGCAGCACACTCGCTCTGTGTGGCTGTCGGTCTTGGCGTCGGGGTGTCGACCTTGAGGATTGCCTAGGGAAGGCAGCGCGGCTCCCTCCTGGCTTGGTCATCTTGGAAGCGCGCGCGAGTGGGGTAGGTGGCAGGGTCTGTGCCGACTTCGATGATTTGATGTTGGCTTGTTGACGAAGAGGTTCGAGTTTGATTGAGGCTCTCGGTCCGTCCAGGCTTCGTCGGTCGGGGCATCCAGCTTACTTCGCCCGTGGCAGGTAGAGTCCATACTGTTGCGTTTGTCGGACCGTCCTCAGTCAAGCTTGGCAGGAGACCTTAGGCCCCGGGTTTAAACCAATGGCCCCACACGCTTTTCTGGGCATGGAGGGGATACTGTGTGCGGGTATCCGTCAATAGCCCGAGCCCTGGCGGATTAGGAAGCCGTCGGGGTTTGTTTCGATCGGTGGATGTTGGTCGAGCGAGCACTCGAGGCGTTGATGTTCCGGCGGCGTCCCGACCGCCTGTGTTTAGTCAGGTTCGGTGCGCTGAGCGCATCCGGGATGGAGTTTTGAGCCCCCGGAGCAGTTTGAGAGCTGGTCGGGGTTTGTCCGGAGCGTAGCGTTGCCGCGGCTGCCGGGCTCAACCCCGCGCGCTACGCAGTAATCGCAATCGTTGGTTGGGCG